>PVJS01001352.1:0-99718 GCA_004027185.1 Glis glis | reverse complement strand
CTCCGCAACTTCGTGAAACCCGGTTTAAAAATAAAGTAAAAAAAATAGGGCCGGGGGTGTAGCGCGGAGGTAGAACGCCCCTGGGTTCAATCCCCAGTACCGCAAAAAAAAAAAAAAAGAAAGTCAACTTCCAGTGGGGCATGGTAGCACACGCTTATAATCCCAGTATTTGCAAGGCTGAGTCAGGAGGATTGCAGGTTTGAGGACAGCCTCAGCAAATAATGAGACTCTCATCAACCTAAGGAGACCCTGTTTCAAACTCAAAATAAAATAGGTCTGGGGGTGTAGCTCAGAGGTAGAATGACCCCGGGTTCAATCCTCAATACAAATAATAAAAAAGTTAACTTCCAAAGGGCCATGGGTTTTCTGCATTGCAGTGAACAGAGAGAAAATGAGAAGTCTAGAAAGAAAAGTCTAGTTAGAGACTGAGATGGTAAAGGGCCAAAACCCAGTGAAGGCTGGGTCATCCGTATTGGAAATTATGGGTTGACTTGTGTCCTCTTCAGATATGTGTTTTGAAGTCCTGTCCCTCTGTACCCCACACTGTGACCACATTTAGAGATAGGGTTGTTCCAGATAGAATTATTTAACATGAGGTCATATTTAGAAAAGGGTGGACTCTTCCCAGTCCAATTGATGCCCATAAAAAGGGAAACTTTAGACACAAGCACGCTCATAGGAGAACACCAGGCAAAGATAGAGGAAGAGACAAACATGACGCTTCTATAGGACAAAGAACGCCAAAGATGGCCAGCTCCCACCAGCAGGTAGGAGGGAGGCCTGGAACAGTGTCCCACAGAGCTCTGAGAAGGAACCAACCCTACACACACCGATCTTGAGCTTCTAGACTCCAGAACAGCGGGACAGTACATTGCAGGTGTTTGAATGACTCAGCCCGGGTCCTCTGTTACCACAGAGTGAACAAGCTCACACAGAGACAGACGAAGGCTGCACGCGTCCCTGCAACATGCCCGATGTATTTGAGGCAGGTGTTTGCAACTCCCTTCGTGGAATCACTCATTCCAGACAGTCGCCTTCCTTGATGAACTGGCATTTTGTGGAGATTGGGCGGAATTACTCATTCTAAACTACTCCTTAAATCGGTGTCATGTGTTATTAGGGTGCCATAAAGACTAATCCAGAAGTCCCCATACCTCATTAATGGGCCTTTAAAGAAAGCATTAATTAAATCCTGGAAACTGCAGGGTTTTGAGCAGTTGGGATTTATGTTTTAAAAATAGGCAACTTTTGTTTCCTCCCAGCTCGAACATCTATAATTCCGGTGGTGACACACTTATCACCCACCAGCTCTTATGTTCATTTGAATCTTTCTGTATTTCTTAGAAAGTGCCAAGACAACATTTGTATTCTGGTGTACATACTGGACCGGACACCACTGTGAGGGCTTTAAGGAAATGAACAGAGCACATGGCTCCCACAGAGCCATCAGATCCTGCTACGCCCTTCCGTTTAGAAAGTCACTCCTCAGCACTTACCATATACTACTATTGTTACTATTGTTATTTGTGTGTGTGTGTGTGTGTGTGTGTGTGTGTGTGTGTGTGTGTGATACTGGGGATTTAACCCAGGGCTATTCTACCACTGAGCTACATCCCCAGACCCATTTTTTTTAAAAATTTGGACACAGGATCTTGCTAAGTTGCTGAGGGTCTTACTAGGTTGCTCAGTCTGGCTTTGAACCTGCGATCTTCCTGTCTCAGCCTCCCAAGTATGGGGATCACTGGTATGCACCACTGCACCTATTTTCAAAATGATTCACTAAAAAAAAAAAGTTTTCTAAATTTGGGTGCATAGGATTTGTGAGTTTTTTTATCACAAATCATAAAGAAATGATGTGGTCTTAATAGGTTACTGGGTACTATTATTAATAATGTATCTTGGGTATTAATAGCAAGTGTTTGTGAGCCACTAAGACACTCTTTTGTGTGGTCTCCCTTTAGTCACAATCACAGTGCATTTACTGATCATTTCTTTTCACCGTCTCCTTCCTACTTTGTGAGTCCCTAGAGTAGAAAAGTGGAAAGTTTACCAGCCTGAATAAAATCTGCATTAGCAAATATGAACAAAGTCAGATGTCTTATTATTTAATCATTTGACATACCTTTCTTTTTTTTTTGCAGTACTGGGGATTGAACCCATGAGCATTCTACCTCCGAGCTCCACCCCCAGCCCTATTTTTTATTCTTTATTTTGAAACAGGGTCTCACTAAGTTGTGGAGGGCCTCACTAAGTAGCTGAGGCTGGCTGCAAACCTGCAATCCTCCTGTCTCAGCCTCCCAAGTATTGGGATTAAAAGTGTGCGCCACCACGCCCGGCTTGACTTACCTTTCAAATCCAAAGCAACTTGTTATTATTTGACTTTCTTTACATATTATATTGCTTAAAAAACTTAATGCTTAATAATACTGTTTATTAAATAACATGTGGCTAAATGGGCGACTTAAACAGATAAATGCCCTCTTTGATGTTCAGTGTCTTCATGTGCAGAGGAGAGCACACTAGCACCCACCTATAGCACAGTTGCAGGGGTTTGTACCCGGATGTGCCACACTACTGATTTTCCTTGGACACTGCATTTTCCTTGATCACAGCTGATTTAAGCAGAGTAGGGATTCATTGAGTTGAGATATGCAGAGTAGGGGAGGGTAGGATTTTGAAGATGAGCACCAACTGCAGGAACAATGGTTTGCCATTTAAAATATCAGTACTGATTTGGAATCCCATACGGAAGGCTGGGTGACTTGTTTTGTTAATATTGAGTCTTGATAGCTTTTTACATATTTGGGGTAACCGCTTCCTAGTTCATGCTATCTGTGACTATGTTCTCACAATGTGGGACTTGCCTTTCATTCTCTTCACAGTGTCTGTGAAAAGCAGATATTCTTAATTTGGATCACACCTAAATAATCAACCTTTTCCTTCTATGGGTTCCTAATTTTGATGTTGTATCTAAGAAATGTATGCCTGATTTAAAGTCACAAATATAGTTAATCTGGTAACACTTATTGAAAAAAATGTTTGGTTTGGTTTGGTTCTTATTGGATTGCCTTTGTGTCTCTCTCAAATGTCAATTAATTATGTGTGGGCCTGTTTCCCTGACTCCATTCTGTTTCATTTACCTATATGTCTATTATTTCTCTATTGCCATACTTACTGTCTTTACCACTGCAACTTTGTGCCCAAAGTCTACTGAGAATCAATGTTTAAAACTATCATTTGACTTTGCTAAAATTACTTATTAGTTCTAGGAGCATTTTTGCACATTTTTTGGCATTCGTTACATCGACAATTGTATAATATGCACAGAGGGGCCATTTTATGTCTTCCTTTCTGATATGTGTGCCTTTTTTTTTACTACCTTGATTTATTGTACTAAGATCGCTGATGTGAGATTTAGTAGTAAAATTTAAAGGCATGACTAAGTTTGCTATTAGCCATAGGTTTTTCTAATGGCCTTTATCAGGATAAGGAAGCACTCTTCTATATCTGGTTTATTTAGGCCCTTATCACAGATAGTTATTGATTTTTGTCTTTTTTTCTGAATCTATTGAGATAACCTGTGTTTGATCTTATTAAGTCTTTGCTATGGTGAATTGCATTGATTGGTTTTCCTAATGCTGTACCAGCCTTGAAATCCTGGCATGAAATGAATTTGTTCATGTTTATCTTTTCTATCTATGGTGTTGGATTCGATTGGATAGTATTTTCTTGGGTCCCTGTGTGCAATCTAGCATGCATTATATAATCTTTGGGACTGTTCTTTTTTACTTAGCCTAATTCTGTGGTTATCTAAGAAGGTTGTTGTATGTACTAAGGGTTCATTCCTTTTTATTGCTGAGAAGTATTCCATGGTGCACATCTACCACAGTTTGCTTAATCGTTCACCCACTGAAGGACATTTGGGCTATTTCCAGTAATGATTATTACACATAGAGCTATTACAAACATTAATACACAAGTCTTTATGCTCACATAATTTTTCATTTTTAGGATGTAATTATATCTGCTTATAATTATTTCACTATCTGTAGAATCTGCAGTGATACCCCCTTTTTTAAATTTCAGATAGTGCTCAAAAGTCAATTGCTGGGTGACATGGTAATTCCAGGTTTAATTTTTATAAGAAAATGCCAAAGTGATTTCCAGAATGGCTGTGCCAAGTTTCATTCCCACCAGCCATGTATGAATTATCTAGTTTCTCTACATCCTCATGAGCATTTAATGTCACTATTTTTCAGATTATGAGCATTTGATGTTTTCACTATTCTTTAGATTAGCCATTCTAATAGGTAGTACATTTTTACTTTTAACGTCTCTTATGTATTTATATTTAATGTGATTTTTTTGTTGATTTTTAAGACAGCACATAGTAGGTTCTTTCCTTTTTTGTTACCTTAGATGCTTTCTTAACTAATAAAGATGCAGTTATTGATGTACTAGTATTTTTCCTAGTATTTTTTTATTTCTTCCATTTTTTTTAACTTCTTTATCTGATCTCTGTGAGATTGAGTACTTTTTCCTGATTCTATTTTATCTCCCTACTGGCTTAGCAGTTTCGGTTCTAATTATACTTTTATTAGCAATTGCCCTAGAATTGACAATGCACATATTTAAATAATCAAAGTCTATCTTCAAGGAACACATGCTCAGAGATCAGCATATGATTCCATTTGAACTGCACACTCTGTGTGGAGTTCAAAGCAGGCCAGAGTCCAACTCAAATGGCCATTACCTTTGACGTGTTGTGTCCGGCTCATTTAAAAAAAAAATGTATTCAATTTGAAGATATTTTCTTTTTTTTTCTTACTACATTTTTTTAACTTTTTATGTTCATTTATTGGTGCATTGTAAATTGTAATTATACATTTTGATATACGTCAGGGTATGAACATCATACATGCACACATTGCACATTTAGTCCTCCCTTCATTCCCACCTGTTCCCTCCCCCTTCCCTCCCTTTCATGCTCTGGATAGTGATTGAGTCTTATAGGTTTGTGTATGTACATCATGTGCTATAGTGTGTTTCCCTCCACTCCCCGCCCAACTCCCTCAGTTAGGAAGATATTTTCTTCACTAGTATATATATATGAAACAAAGGCTACTGATTTAGATACAAAGAAGCCATGTTTTCACCCCAACTAGGAGATCTAGTAAACTGGATAGAAAGGGATCACCCGCTATTCACATGGGTGAGTAGGTTGGAAACAGAAGTGGTAAAATAGTTTACTCACACTCTTAGGATGTTTATCTCAACAGAATTTGCAACAATTTTGAGGTGACTTCTGATGATTTTTTTCTTTATACACTAAACACTATATGTGAAATAAGCAATCCCCATTACAAGTGACATCTTGACTGCCAGCGTCCCGGTGAAGGCTTCAGAGGACTCCACAAGGCAGATAGACACCTGTAAACTACTCTAAGCATATTGTTTTTGGCAAGTGCAGTCATGTTACGGACATCACTTAGTAGCCAGGTTTTGGATAAAAGTAAAATAACTTAGTATGAGAATTTGCCTTATAAACATAGGCTGTTTGCATTTATCAAAGAATATGTGAATATCATCAACAGCAAGGAATTATCCAATTTAGTTAAAAGACTAATTATGCCCTCTTCAATCACTAGTCAATTCTCTTAAGGGTCTGTTGCAGATCAATGATTTCCAACATCCATTCTCTTTGTGAGTCATTTCCTTGACTTGACTTGGAATAACTCTTATGTAAGCCAGGCAGGTGTTCCATTTTGCCACAAGAATTGTCTCAGGAGCTGTGTGGTTGGGAGAAGAGAAGATCTTTCTGTTCCTCCTGGTGGAAGGGTATAAATCTTTGATGTCCAGAAATGTGAATTTCATTTCTGTCACCGTAAGAGCAGAAAGCCTCAGGGACAAGCCATCACAAGATGGACGGAGTTCTGGAAGGATTACAGAAATGACCGGAGTCCTGCTCGCACCATCCTCGAAGTGTTTCCTACCATTACAGTTTTCAGTAAATAAAGCAAAGTATTGTTCCTTATTGTCAAATCAAGTTTCATTTATATTTACTATAACTTGCATTTAAATCAAGGGGTTAGATCCTGTCTCACAATGACAAGTTTGTGGGACCCACACAAACTCTGGTGTGATTGTGTATAGATCCATATTTTTGAACAGAAGGTTCAAACTTTTATTAGCATCTCAGAAAGATCAGAAACCTCAGAAAACTTTTTAAAAAAAATCACTACTTTAAGACAAATATTCATTATCTCATAAGATGATACATTAGTTAATCTAAGACTTTCAGAAACAAAAATTTACATGAGACTTTTGAAAAATCAATTTTATATTTATGAAAAATATGCTTAGATTTTACTTAGTAATCTCATTTTTAAGCTATATCCTAATGAAAATTTTTAAAAAGCATTGAAATATTTTTCATCTAAGTATATAGTTCTGTGCGACTTATAAAAAACAATCCAGACGCCTAACAATATGAGAGTAATAAATTATACAATATCAAATTTTAGAATATTCTATAGCAATCAAAATGTTGCTCATGGTGCTTCATTGTCATTGGTATATGGGATATGAAAACAGGTTAATATTTATCTTTACGGTATAATCAAAATTGTATAATATATGTAAAGAGGTTAATAGAAGTACATATATTAGCAATTTATAGTTCTTGTCTTTGAATTATAAAATTTTTCTTATTTTTCACTTTTGTAGGTGAGAATTTATGATTTATAATATCCAGTTAGGTTTTGAAACTAATATTCAATTGTTATACTTAAATAGGGAAAAAATCTAGCTCAACAAATAATTAGTTCAGAAAATATTTGAAGCTGAAAATAGCTGCAGAAAATATATTTGTTTCTCAAATTTGAGACACAACATTTTATTTTTAAGCATTTTAAAAATAATTATTAACCTTCTTGCCTCCCTCCCCTCTTATTAGTCAGCTTTGCATCACTGTGAAAAAATGCCCCAGTTAAACAACTTAAAAGGAAGAACAGTTTGTTTGGGCTCGTGGCGTCAGCGGTTTCAGTCCATGGTTACCCATGTCCATTATTTTGGGCCTGTGGTGAGATGGAACATTATGGTGGGCAGCCTGGAGTGGAGCGAAGTCGTTCACCTCATGGTAGCCGAGAGGGAGGAATGGGAGGAGAGGGAGAGAGAGAAAGGGACCAGGGGACAGAGTCCCAGTACCCCCTTCAAAGGCATGCCCCCCAATGACCTAACTTCCTCTAACTAGAATCACTTTCTAAAGCTTCCATCTCCTCCCAATAGTACCATCAGCTGGGGACCAAGTCTTCAACACATGATTTTTTAGGGAAAATTTAAGTTCTAAGACCATAAAACTCCCCATACTCTATTTGAGAAAGTTACTGGAGGATATGCTCCACTGAAATGGGTGAGTGTACCAAGAAAGGAACAACATGAAATGGAGAAAACAGATCTCATTGAGAGAATAGAAGCAGGGCTGCATGCCTTTAATCCCAGCATTTGGAAGGCTGAGACAGTAGGGTCACAGGTTCAAAGACAGCCTTAGCAATGTAGCGAGACTCTCAGTAACCTAGCGAGACCCTGTTTCCAAAAAAAATAATAATTAAAAAAAAGGACTGTGGTGTAGCTTGGAGGTACAATGGCCCTATGTTCAATCCCTAGTAACACACACACACACACACACACACACACACACACACACACACACTCACACAGAATAGCTTAGAGAAACCCTAGGATTTAGTAAGGGGAAGTTCCAGGGTGAGCAATCCAAAAGAGAATGGAATTAGAGAAGCAACGTCTTTCAGTAGGTGAGAAAGGGAGGGCAAAGAGAGAGAGAAAGAGAGAG
This sequence comes from Glis glis, assembly GCA_004027185.1. NCBI lineage: Eukaryota > Metazoa > Chordata > Mammalia > Rodentia > Gliridae > Glis > Glis glis. Next base: position 91,866 of record PVJS01001352.1, on the reverse strand, counting down.
AAAGAGAGAGAGAGAGAGAGAGAGAGAGAGAGAGAGAAAGGGAGGGAGGAAACAAACACTGAGTCTTCAGTCACATTGAAGCAAGAAAATTTTAAAAATAAACATGAGCAAGGAAGGGTGTTTAGGTTTAAAATCAGATATTTTTCAGACCTGGCATGTGGAATGAGATCAGCCCTGCCTGATTACTGTTTTCTCTATGCACAGCTGTCATTAGGGGTGCGTGTGCTTGTGTGTGTGTGTGTGTGTGTGTGTGTGTGTGTGTGTGTGTGTGTGGTGCACTTCTGTGTTGCACGTTAACACTCCTGTGGAGTGGCACAGAGCTTACTTACCCCAGCAAATTACATCTAGTTGCTGGCCAGGAGCAAGGGGGACCCTGGAGGCCCTGGAAGGCGGGTCCTCAGAGTCCTAGTCATGATGGACGATCCGCTCTAGAAGAGGAAGTGAGGGTGAAGGTTGGGACAGGAAGGGTGAAGGGTTGGAGAGGTCATTGAACAGAGGAGGCTGCTCAAGTCAGTGTGTCAGAGAGATGAGCAGGAAGGGAAGGGAGGCAAGGATGGAAGTCATCCGACTGCGTGCCTGTGTACGCGAGTATACATGTACTTGCGTGTGCACGTGTGTTGCATCCAGCAGACCCGCTGCTCCAGTGCAGCCACAGAGAGGGCAGAGACTTGGGTGTAGCAAGGGGTTGGTGTAGGGGTTTGCAGGTGAGCGGTAATGGAGGCTAACTAGGGCAGCTGGAGGTTTATCAGTGGAGTCATTATACTGGATGGCTGGATGGCCCAAGAGGTGAAGACCATGAACTATTCACACTCCTGTTCACAGTGCGTGAAAACTGATTCTCAATGCACTCAGGAGATGTTACCAGTCATCTCAGCACTTGCGGATCTGTGAGTAAATAATGACACTAACTTTATCATACAATTTCCAGTTCCCTGCTTGTCAACCCTTTGCTTTGTCTCCTTGTCAGTCCTGTTTCATATCTTATCAACATTTTTCCAACTGTACTTCATGTCTTAAATACATTTCAGGATCATATATATATATATATATATATATATATATATTAGGGATATTAAAAGTTTGTCACAAGTGTAAAAAAAATTTTTCTTGTACATGATTCTTTATGGTTCTGTTCTGTTTTCTTTATAGAAGTTTTAAGTATATGAAGATTAAATTGGACATTATTTGCTCAATACCTTTAAGTTTTTCTATTGTGTTTAGGAAGGCTTCCCCTGAAAATGCTTTAAAATAATCTCCTATTAATTTGAATAAGCTTGAAGTTTTTTGAAAATTTTATGTTTTGGAATTTGTGGTATAAACCTTATGGTATAAAGTTTTTCCCCAAATTTTTATTTTTCTCGCATTAATAGAAAAACAAATTTCTTCTATTTGCAGGAACAATTGCATTATGGATCAAATTCCATGTCTCGGATATGTTCATCAGTCCTCTGTTCTCTTCTTATGGAACAGCATATTTTGTTAAAAGAGCAACTTCTTAGAATATTTTAGTATTTGATAGAATGTATCCACCTCAATTATTCAAATAATTCACATTTTTCCTGGCAATGCTCATATATTTATTCTTCCATATAAGTTTTATAATTAATTTGTCCAGTTCCCAAATAGTCCTTTGTTAAGATTTCGACCATTTTTTTTGTAGTGCTGAGGATTGAACCCAGAGGCATTTCACCTCCAAGCTACACTCTCAGCCCTATCTTATTTCTTATTTTGAAGCAGGGTCTCACTAAGTCGTGGAGGGCCTCATAAGGTTGCTGAGGCTGGCCACGAACCTATGATCCTCCTGTCTCCGCCTCCCAAGTACTGTGATTACAGGCATGCACCACTGTGCCCAGCTATGAAATAATTTAATTGGACTTAATTATTTATTTTGGAGGATTGACATCTTAACTAGGAATAAGGCTTATCATTTTAATTGTCTTTATATCCTTCCATACAATATTCTTTACTTCCTATGGATTACATATGGATAAGCTATTAAATTTACATATTTATTACTGTATTTATTGTTATATAGTTTGCAGTTATATCACTATGTTAACAAATTGTTATTTTTCCATTCAATTCTCAAACTGATTATTAAAAGAAAGTTACGGAAATTATCAATTATAATCATTTTAATGAAAGCTGTTTTGTTTTCTAACCATGTGAAAGTAACCATAAGTAATTTGTTTCCACTTTGGACAGTTACACTATAAATTTTATTTTTTTAATTATATAACATATCCTCTCCAAACCCACTGTAGATAATCGCCATCCCTGTCTTTTCTTATCATTTTAGTGAGACTTTTATAAACAATTTTCCACTTAATAGGATATTTGCTGTTGGTTTTGATAAATAGTCTTTCAGGGGTTCATATTTTTCTCTTTTAAATTAGGGTTTTCATCAATAAAATAGTGTGTGCTTTGACTCACTGTCGAGTTGGTTGTTTGGCTTGCTTTGTTTTGTAGCTGAATGACCTCAGTTTTTGCCTATTGATTCTTACGTGTGTTCATTGGTTGCAATTTCTTTAACTTCCTAGGGTGACAGTGTTCCTCTGTACCTTTCCTTCAATGCAGGTGCTGTTCTGGGTGGGCAGGTGCAGAAGCCGGCTCCTAGACAAGATCCCACCAGCCCACAGACCCTGCGCATCCTTCTCGACACAGACCCGAGCCAATCCTGGGTCAGGCAACTCTCTGTCCGAGTCTTTCATTTGTCACAAAAAAGAATGAATTGTTTTCTCTCAGCCTGGAGGAGTATATTGATCATCTTTCAATCAACAATGACAAACGCCTGCCCCTCTGGTCATGCTAATGACAGCCATTTGTGGAGTCTGGCATACTGTTCCCGCCACAAACCCATCTGAGACCACTGGTACCTGAAAGGGATGAGAATTATGTTAACTACTCACTTCTTAGGATTCTCCAGGCTTTTTTCCTAACTTTAGTCAGATTAGAAAACAGCTACGCACCTGCAACAAATATCTTTAGCAATATCCATAAACATCGGTCCCAGCACCAGGTCTTTCCTACAGAATCACCATGAACTGGAACTGTGTTACTACACACACACACACGAAACCATAGAATTTCTCCTTGTTTTTAAAGAATGATTAGTGAGGACTTGTTCTATCATATTCTAAATGTCATGTAAAAGTTTTCCATAACTTACCTCAAAACTTGGGAGGTAGAAATGACTTCGCTTTCCTATGAGATGGAAGCAACGGAATGAATTGTATTAAATGAGTCTTGTACGATTCCTGAGATTTCGTTCTGCACCACGGCTGGCAGGATGCTCAGTGCCCTCCTTCTGTGTTTAAGCATCCTTTCTTCTTCGTGCCCTACTCTTTCCTTCTCACTCTCTTCCTCTCACTCAGTGTGTTGCCTTTGCTTAATCCTGCCTGTTCCCTTGAGGTAAGCTTCCTTTGTGAAAATGTCAGGTGTAATCAAGCCTAGACATACATAAACAAGGAATAAAGACATTTACCAGGCAAAAGAAAGAAAAGTGACATGTTTGCTTTTGCTTGCCGATTGTAATTCTGTGAGGTTACAATGATTGGCATAAATCTGAGGAAAAGTATAATCTACTCCTGTAAAAGAACCATTTTTTGGAATCTGTACTCCTCTCTGTCTATCTATAGGAGGGTCCCAGGGTTACCTTTGTGTGTGTGTGTGTGGCACTGAGGGCTGAACCTACCGGTGTTCTACCTGTTAGCTACACCCCTAGCCCTTTTAATGTTTTTATTTTGAAATAGGATCTCGTTAGGTTGCTGAGAGTCTTGCTGTGTTGCTGAGACTGTTCTCTTGAACCTGTGAACCTTCTGTCTCAGCCTCCCAATTACTGAGATTACAGGTGTACACCACCATGTCTGACTTGATTTTTAACTTTGGAACACTGTAATGATATGTGAAATAAAAGTCCGGAAGAGGGGCTTTTTATATATGTATTTTGATACTGGGATATGGAGACTTTTAAGACCAAAGAATAAATAGTATTTTATTGGAACCTATTCCTAATGCCTCCTCCATCTTCAGTGCATGGCTTTAAAAATTTACTCCGATAAAACATAAAAAATGTAAGCCTTCCAACTTTCCTTTCCAATACGTGTCATTATGTCATCCCCAGGTAAGATGACCAGAGTCCCTGTGCTGGTTCTTAATCATCCTTGAAGGCCAGGAGCCCCATGCTACACAGATGTCTGGTAGAAAATGCACTCTCAGAGCTAGAGCTTTCTTACCTGGCCTCTAGCGTGGTCCACTCAGGAAAAATGGACAGGGAAAGCAGGCCTGCGTGACTCAGTCATGGCACAGATCCTGGCCATTTTGGGCCAGCATCCGGAACCCTCCTTTTGGGCCCTGGGGCAAATCATGGGTCCACCTGCCCTACCTGGGGTCAGGTGGAACTTTAGATGGACCTTAGAACCTTTACAGGTTGGGTAGCTCCATTTCCTCCATCAGGAGGTGCTATGGAGAGAGTGTATTCTTCTAAGTTCATCACTTTGAAAAGATGGCACAACAAATGGCCCAGGAAGAGTTTATCACTCCTGCACCCTGTGGCCCTGGCTGTGCAGCATTCCCAGGCTTAGGGCTGTTGAGAGTCAATCCTGTATCTACCGCATTTCACGTTCCTCTGCCCAAACAAAACAAGAAGTCATGGAGATAATACTTTTGAACTCTTTTCTGGTGTACTTTTTATTCATATAAATCTTTCTTGTCCCGAGCTCCACAACCCATGGGCTAAATGGTGTTCTCTAATTCAAGAGGAGGGTGGAAACTGCCTAAAACAAAAGTTTCATTGAGAGATAGGATTTGTTCCAGAAAAAGGCGGAGGGGAGTGGTTCTAAATTCCCAGAACTTTTCTTAACATGCCAAGAGTATCACTATGAATTATGAGCAAAGACGGGCTTTGCCATCAAAGCAGGGAGAAGTGTGTATAAGGAGTGTGAACACTAAAATGTGCAACGGGTAAGACTCAGAAACTGGGGACCATGCCAAAGGAAGAAAGGCTGTGATATAACCCTGAAATGCCCGAACACTAGAGACGACTTCATTTTGTACGGGAAGGAAACCTGATCTTCCAGCAAAAATGGATGGAGACAGAGTGGAAACCTAACAATGGGACAGTACGATCTACTTCCACAGGGCTGTTCCTCTCCCACGGTCCACCCAGTGCATTTTTCTTTTGAGCTCTTGACCTGCCAGACTGCAAGGCTGGAGCCCTGCAGATCCTGGGCTCTCCTCTGCACGGCTCTCAAGCATAGAGAATTCTCACTCACCCCTGTGGTCATTCTGCTTTTCCTCAGGGGATGTAGCTGGCAGGATGCCTCAACCATCCAATCTTTCCATAATTTCATTTCTGCTTTTGTTCTTAATTAAGAACAATCCAAACAATCCAAAAGAGAAAACAATCCAAAAGAGAGAAAGAGAGAGAAAGAGAGAGAGAGAGAGACAGAGACAGAGACAGAGAGAGACAGAGAGAGAGAGAGACAGAGAGAGAGAGACAGACAGACAGACAGACAGACAGACAGAAAGAAACTTAAGAGTTAAGTTTCCTAGGGCTCCTATCATGCATTAGCTCATAGTTCTAGAGTCTGGATTCTAGAGTGGGCAGGATTGGCTCCATGGGAAGCTAAGAGAGAGAGAAAAAGAGAGAGAGAGAGAGAGAAACTTAAGAGTTAAGTTTCCTAGGGCTCCTATCATGCATTGGCTCATAGTTCTAGAGTCTGGACATCAGCCTGTGGGCAGGGTTGGCTCCGTGGGAAGCTGTGAGGGAGGCACTGCCCTAGGCTTCTCTCCTAGCTTTGCGTGGTCTCCTGGCCCTGGTTCCCATGCCTTGGCTTAAGAAGGTGAAGGTACCACAGGGATCCAAGTCTTCACCTTCACACGGCGACCTCCCTGCAGGCCCGGTCCAGATTTCCACCTTCTATAAGTACACCAGTTCTATTGGTTTAGGAGCCTGACTTTCCCCACTGTGACCCTAACTTAACTGACTCCATCTGCAATGAGCCTGTTTCCAAGCAAGGTCTCAGAGATGGGAGCTTGGGGGAGGGTCACAGGGAGAGGGACGTTAGGACTTCACTGTCTGAATTTGCAGGGTAAACAATTCAACCCATAACAGTTATTTTGACTTACTTTTAACTTTAACGTAGACCATTGTAAGAAGATACAAGAAAAGTCAAATTTTTTTGTCCTGATCTTAAGCACTATAAAGTCTATGTGACTTCAAATCTTTTTTGGCTTATAGCTACCTATAAAGAGGACATTTGCCCCCCAACATTCTGTGGCTCATTAAGTTGAGACTTGCCTGGGGTCCCACAAGTGGACCCCTGTGCACACATCTACCCAGAGAAGCTCCAGGGAAAAGTCTCTATTTTTCAGAGTTTATATACCTTGTACCTTATTTTTCTTGCTTTTATTCCCAGAGTTTTTTCTTTTTCATGCAAATATGAAAATACATAAGATAAAGGTCTTTCTCCCTCTCAATTGCAGAATTTTGAAAAAAGGGAGATTTGCATCTTTGACAGAACAGTTCTTTGAAATACATCTTTTAAAAAACTAAAGATATATTCTCTCTTTTCTGCACAATGAATCTAAAGGAAGAATAAAGAAACTGTGGGATCCAAACTTACCTGAAAAATTAATGAAAAAAAAAACTTTGGTAATTTCATTGCTTGACTTAGGTCATGGAGGTCAAAGTAGAGGAAACAATTCCTGAGAATTCAAGAGGTCTTAATTCACACAGCATCATAGCCTCCAAGTGAAGGGTTCTGGGAGAAACATTACCAGTCCACTCACTTCTGTAGTATGTATAAACTAAGATATGTGTTTTAAAATGACTCTCCAAGGGCAAGTCCACTTTATCATAGAAACATTTTTAATATGCCCTATTGAGGCAAGTCAAGTAATATTTACTCCATGTTCCTCTGCAGATGGCAAAATCTTTACAAAATGCTCCCTTCCCTGTAGAAGTGCACATTGTATATATGTTCAAAGTGTGATAAATGATCTCAAGCCAGGACTTGAGACCTAAATGGTCTTGATCGAAGTTATCACCACTCTTACTGTGACCAGAGTAAGCTTCCAGGAATCCCTTGATTGCGCTTAGAACACAGCAAACCTCAAGAAATGCTTAGGTTTGAACACATCAAAGGAAAGTTAATCCAGGACCCAGGACTCCAGTTGGGTCCTACCCCTGCACTCCAACTACAGCATTAGGTAGTATCCCTACTTCTCCCTGAGCCGCTTCTCAGGGAGGAGCTAAAATAAAAAATTAAACAAACAAAGAAAAAAACACATAGTCCATCCTATTCAACGTCAACCCAGGTAGGCAGTTCATTGCCCGGTAAGGCTGCCTCTAATTTTAATTTGTTTATACTTTTTAAAATGCTACAGCATTTTCTAATACTTTCCATATTTTGAATCAATGTTTTTTAAGAATCTAATGGTTTTCTATTTAGCTTGCTGATGTATTTTTAGGAAAGCAGACCAAGGGTGTTTCCTACACTTAAGGCACTAGAAATTTGAGAAATATACTTGGAAAATGAAATTTCAGAGTTTTATTTCTTGCTCCGAAATGTGAATGGCAGTGTTAGGTTGCTAATGAACACCATGCCCAGTCAGGTTTGTCTAGGGGCAAAATCCCTTAAGATGCCACTCACTGTAAACCTCGCCGAAAGAAAAACCTCATCAGAAGGCAGAAGTAATGGGCCCGAGGGGTGTTGTGATTCCCCTAAATTCTCCGGTCAGCAGCATTCTCCTCTCCGTCTGTTTCCCTTCGGTCAGCGGGAATTGCACTCTACGGTAAAGGGGCTGGCACGCCTTTTATCTCAGTATTACAAAATGGGTAGCTTTGGAGACAGTTTCCCCACTGGAGGATCACAAAATCCTCCCTAATTGATAAATATTCCAAGTTCATCCCCAAACAGATAGCGCGCTGCTTTCATCAGCACTTCGCTTGGCATTTGAACTCCTCGTTACTGACTTAAAAATAGGAGAATCAGGAAAAGGGGAAACAGATTCAGAAACGCAGAACCTGATAAAACAGCGCCGGGGGAAATTCAACCGAGGAATGAGAGAACAATAGCCGCTCCGTCCTTCATCACCTCGTGGTCAGTTCAAGAGGAAAACGGGAGGACGTGATGCGGAGTGTTCCCGGAGGGCCAACCCCCTGGACTAAGTCGTGAGACTCGAGAAAGGAAAGCACATTCTAAGCAGGTTTCCTGCAATATTTTCATTGTTAGCCTGAAGGTAACAGTCTTCGTTTTACAGTCTGCAAATAGTAGGTGCTAAATCAATGCAGGCTGCAGGGAATCATGAGTGACAAATATATACAGGAATTTGTAGTTTGAAAGTATCTCTGAGGTGGGTTTTGAGTAATTCTGCAATGGCATCTGAAAAAAAAAGACATGTAGAAGTCCTCTTTAAATAAAATGTATTTAAAATAAATGGAAAGCCGGGCGTGGTGGCGCCTGCTTGTAATCCCAGTACTTTGGGAGGTGGAGACTGGAGGATCCGGGTTCGCGGCCAGCCTCAGCTCCATTGCTCTCTCTCCCTGTCTCTCTCTCCCTGTCTCTCTCTCTCTCTCTCTCTCTCTCTCTCTCTCTCTCCTTAGTGAGGCCCTCTGCAACTTCATGAGACCAGGTTTCAAAATAAAGTATAAAAAATAGGGCCGGGGGTGTAGCGCGGAGGTAGAACACCCCTGGGTTCCATCCCCGATACCGCAAAAAAATAAAACATAAATAAAATAAATGGAGGTGTTAGGGAATGTAAAGGAAGCAATGTGGATTACACTTGTCTTTTAATCCACTTCTATATGAAATGCGGCATAAAGACAGCTGCCAATATTCCTTCAGCTTCTGCTGGCGTCTGAATCATATTTCTAAATGAGACCCTCAAGTTGAATTCTGATGCATTATTATCATTTGCTAAAGTGTGCATTCATCTCCTTCTCCTCCTGCGGCGGACTTTATTTAATCAGCTCAGAAGTGCTACCCACCATCTCCATCACCACATGCCTCTCTGCCAGGTACTGCTGGCTTTTACAGTTAACCTTTCTGGCACTACATGACCTATTTGAAGAGAAAGAAAATAGATATATAACTGGTCAGGAGAGGGGAGAACAGAGGGGGAAAAATCCTTGAGATATTCGGTGCCATGTACACAAGCTGCCCACTTGCACCCGATGGGATGCATGGTATTGAGGATGCTGCGGTAAACAGCTTTAGCTTCTGTAAGGTGATTGATAGAATCAACACAGAATTTAAAAATTCAGCTTCTGTAAGTTGATTGGTAGAGTCAACACAAAATTTAAGGTTGAGAGTAAGAAAAGCCATCTGCTATTTGTTATTTTTAGAAAGAGAAAGGTATCACAGGTACAGTGGACCCTGCTTATCCTCAAATTCTACGTCCAAGGAGTCAACCAACTGCAGTCCAAAATATTAAGAAAATAAACTTGTGCCTGTACTGAACAAGGACAGACTTTTTGCCTTGTCATTGTTTCCTAAACGATGCAGTATACCAACTCCTCACATGGCATTTACACTGTGCCAGGTATGATAAGGACTCTTCAGATGATTTAAAGTATAGAGGAGGATGTACAGGTTCTGTACAATTACTACCCTCTTTTATTCAAGCTACTTGAATATCCTCGATTTTGTTACACATGGGGATCCTGGAACCAGTCTCGCACAGATGCCAGGCACAACTTACTTTGATGTCAGTGAGACTAATGACAGCAAAGGATTTCTTCTGAACTGAATTTAAACAAAAAGCAGTTGGTTCGGGGAAGGAAAGTCATGGTGTCATGGATTTGGGCTAGGGAAGACTGTGCTACCATCTTAGTAGGCTTTATCTGTTCATCCTGGTGGCAGGAGGAGGGGGCTGCTCTTGGGCAGCGAGATCTAGAAGTCCAGTGGTGCAGGGATTCATTAATCATGGGCCCTGGAAATGGAGTTTCCCCGGGTCCCAGTTCTTCCTCCATCTATAAAAGCTACTAAGTGGGGATTGCATATCCATCATCAGTTCTTCTTTTTTTTTTGTGGTAAAAGGGATTGAACCCAGGGGCATTCTACTTCCAAGCTACACCCCCAGCCCTATTTTTTATACTTTATTTTGAAACAGGGTCTCACGAAGTTGAGGAGGGCCTCACTAAGTAGATGAGGATGGCCGCGAACTTGGATCCTCCGGTCTCAGCCTCCCGAGTACTAGGATTACAAGCGTGCGCCACCACGCCCGGCTCATCATCAGCTCTTCTAAAGAGTAAATGAAATCGTGACTCAGAAGCACCTGACAGGGTAGGTAAGTATCCAATAAACATTCAGTCTTGACTTAGGATTATTTAGTACATGCAAACCAACACAATTGTCTGTGCTTTAATGTGACAGGAGCGAGTCTCTTCCTTGGGCCACATGGGCTGAAAGGGTTGGCAGGGGTATAAGGCAGAGGAGGCTGAGGGACCTCCCTATATCTGCGATGCATTTGTCACTGTATGGGACTATAGGAGATAGAAAGCACATGAGCAACTCCACAGTCTCAGGGTGACACTCCTAACTTTTCTAACTTCTGCTCATGTGCTGTAGGTAGGATACAGTCCTACAGCCCTGCCTAACAGGCAGGAGTGAGGAGCGATGGAGTCTTCTGTAGTCCAATCCATGACTCCACGTCACTACGGAAGGAGATGGCGGGAGGAGGAATGGTTAACTGGAGAGTGACCTCTCGAAGGAGATGGAGGGAGGAGGAATGGTTAACTGGAGAGTGACCTCTCGAAGGAGATGGAGGGAGGAGGAATGGTTAACTGGAGAGTGACCTCTCTTGGGCAGAGTTGACTTGACTTTCCCCCATGCAAATCTCCTTATTTATTCGTCAACAAAATTTTAATGCTTACCTAAAAACCCAAACAAAGTCTATTCAATAAATAGCGCATGGCATTTATCATAATTTAGGTATTGTTGGCACATTCCCACCTACCAGTCCCTCAACAAATAGTAAATTTGAATAAATTGTGTCACTGTAATTTCAGCCAAAAGTAAAGAAATATCAGCTCCCCCTTCGCTACATGACAGCTCAATTTTAATGACTTTAAAACTCAATGGGTAATGGAAATCTGATATTCATTAGATCTTTCAAAATGTGAAAATGGCTCTCATAAGTCATTTACCAGTTTTTAGTATTCTAAGGGGTACAGGGACTCTGGACTGAGTAGCTAATCATGGGAACCCGGCCACTTCACACGGGTGACTTCCCTGCCTGCTTGGGCTTCATCTCCACATCTGTAAGATAAGGTGGTTGTACTGCCCATTCTCTCAGGACTTTCAGCCTCTAATATCTTTTCATAGCAATAATAGTTTTTCATAGCAAGTTCCTCTAATAGTTTTTCATAGCAAGTTCTACATGGAACACATAATGCGGATGGAATTTCCTCTGCTTTCCACCAAATGTGCTGGATCCTATAGGGACCTGGAAGACAGACTCCCTGTTTCCTGCCAGATTAACCCCCTCTTGATATCTGTAAAGGGTGAAGCAGAGAGCAAGGTGGTGAAACAGTGTTCACAGGTTCAGAAAGAGGGCTCAGTCCTGTGCAAAATGAACATGGCTCACCTTTGCTGTCCATTTGAATATTTGAAGCTGTTTTCTGACTTCTTTGGCTGCTCTTCTGGCTTTTAAATAAAAGCCCATGTTTTAAAGGCTTTCTGATTATCATAGAAGGAAGTCATTCAATTTGCCCTGGTAAAATGGAACATGCTTTTAGTCAACCACCATTTCTCTAGACTTTACTCTGTTTTGGCTTCCCATGGACACCAAAAAGCTATGGAGGTAAATAAGATAAACGTTTCCTTATGAAAAAGATCTTTTCCTCTACACTCAGGAAGACATGGATTTTTTTTAAACTGAATACAGTGTGATACGTATAAAAGCGAGGGAAGAAAAGAGTGATCAGCGGTCTTTGGAAACAGAATTTACAATGCACTGGAGCACAGGGTGCAGGGTCTTCTGAGGATTCTGAATGAGGAAACTGGCCCCTGCCATCCATTTCACTGAATCCTGACATGTCACTGTCACTCGCCATACTCCAGGACCAGTAAGGAACCTCTCCTTCATCCATCACATCCCTAAAATCAGATAAAACAGATCCCTGGGAACTTTAGAACCAAAGGTGTCATGATGACGCTAACTTTCCCATGAGTACTTGAAAGATTCTTGGGTGAATATCCTGCCTTTCAAAATGCCTTCTCTTCTTCCATTACTCATTTATGTATTTTTCTTCATCGTCCCATGAATCCCGAGGTCACAGATCTTCTTTTTCATCCCATTACTCTTGTTCCCCCCTGCCCATTCCCATAGTTGTCTTTTTCCCTAGACAAATGACCTTTTAAAGATTCTCCTAATTATAATTTGTTGATAAATATTAATTTATTTTTTTTAAATCTTCTTAGATCATCTTGCAATCTAAGTAACAATAGGTTGAATTCTACTCTTACATTTCAAAGAATCATGAGAGAAGTTAGAAGGCATTTCTCTGCTTGCCTGGAGCTTTCTAAAACACAAATTCAGTTATCAGAGCAGGAATTATTGCACCAGACATAATATGTATCCCTGGAATGTCGATCCAGGTGCCAGAAAATTGCAGGCCAGTAGGAAAATGGTGTAATCTGCGATTCCATCTGGCCATGAATTTCCAGTGGCCTTGCTTATAGATTGTCAGAACTGTTCATTAAGTTTGTTGTGAAACCAAAGGCTTAATATCTGTAATTTAGAGGGTTCAATAGGCAGTTAAATTGAGTGAAACTATTTTTGAATGACTACTCCAGTTTCAGAGAAATAGCCGACATTGCAGCTCAGAAGAGCTACATTTCAAGGCAGCACCAGGAATTCAAAATTATTTATAGGCCCTTTAGAAAAGGGCTTTGCTATGCTAAGTTGAGATACTTTTTTTTCCCTTAAAAAAATGTTCACAAAGGCTACAGTGCTGACAAAAGGAAACATTTCGAATGTAGATAGGTTATCAGCCACAACCACAAAACTTTAAATGGTTCAAACGGAGCAAAGGTTGACTGTGTTTTCTGTTTTTGTCTTTCTCTGTGGTTACCTTAAAAATGCACATGTTAGTGTGAAAATGTGTCCGTACAATGATCAGTGCTGGGGGGTGGGGGCAGGGTGTGCTGAGCAGGTGGCAAACATGGAATTCCTTAAGTGGAAACCCGCGTATGCTCGTCATTTGTAAGCCAGCCCGTCAACATTCTATCAATGATGGGGATAGTTACCCATTCTTGAAATAATAAAAGAAGTTTCCTGGATTCAAAATGTGGCATCAAACCACTGATGGAAATTATGACATTTGTCTAGGTGGGTGACATGAAAAGGTAGTACAGACATGAGAGTAACATCCTGGAAGGAGTAGAAGATGTCAACAAGCGCCATCCAAGAAGGAAGCCGTGGAGCCTCATGGGCCCCTGTGTCTCCCCGTGGAGTTTCAGGGTGTTTCCAGTGTGGCTCAGGAAAGCATGCATGCATTACACGTAAGGGCACTGGGAAGTTTCTAAAGACTAGATCAATTTTTATGTGCTGATACCAAGGAAATTCTAGCCTAGAATGGCAAATATTACTGTTCCCTATTCAGAATCCATTCTCTCCCTTTTCACTTAATCAATACTGATTTTTTTTCAGGGTGGCAAATGTATAAAGATAGAAGAATAAAGCATGATGTTTGTCAACCTGTCTTTATAGCTTGGGTGGCACCATTATGGTCAAGGAGATGTATGTCAGCTGGGACTTTCTGGGAAAGTTTGCTTTCCTGGAATAGGAAAAGCAAACCTCCTTTTTCTTGTCACTTTTGTCTTCCTTCCTGGAATGCGGACTGAGGTTGGAGATAGAGCATTGCTTGTGTGATCATGAGACAATGAGGAAGAAAAAAGCCACACTGAGGATGATAGGGCAGAATGAGAAAAAAGCCCGGGGCACATGGGATTGTGCACTGACTCTTATGAAAGAAAAACACAAAGGCAACACTAGTCGGAATATTCTGTCTCCGAAAACCCCAAGTAGGTTTCAGATCCAAACACTTTCTTAGGAATTCTAAGAACGTGCTGTTCTACTGGGACATTTCCAGCCCATAATACAAGGAAACAAACAAACAAATTACACATGAAACTTAAGAAACCTCACCCACACCACACAATATGTGAAAGTTCAAGGAATTGTTTTTGATAAGTAAGGAGATATGCATTAGTGCTTAGAATATAACTACACAGGAGCACTGTGGTTTTCTTTATTGTGGTGCATTAGATTTTGACTAGACATTGCTATTCTGTAAATAATAATGGGGATGATGGAATTAAACTCCGCCCCACAATGAATACTTCTCGGTAATCATTTATGAAAATGAACTTTGGGGTATTTTTATATTTTCTAAGCGCTTATACAGTTTTCCCTTTTGCATTCTGTCCATGGATGCCTACTGTTTTAGAAATCATTTTCAGTAATCATCTGATCCTTCAATTTTATTGTGTCCCAAGCCATCACCTCCTAATTTGGTTTCCTTCAGTTCTTCCTCATCGTTCAAAGGATTGCCCTAAAACAGCACACGGAGAGTCACTGAGATGCTCTGTCTGAGCACTGCTCTCTCCCAACATTTCCAAAAGGGCTCTGTAAGATAACCTGGGTACTGAGACACATAAACATTCGGAAATGAATTGGCAATGCACCAGGGACTTACTATGTACAACACTGGAGTTTAAAGGAGTGAAAACTTTCTGAGGTCCGTCGAGTGAGGCTTTTCAGTGAGCGGGGTGCGGATGAGACTTGTAGGGGTGGTAAGAGCAATGGAACAGAAGAGGAGGTTTGTGGGGAGAAGGAGCCGGTGTGAGGAAGGACAGGACACATGTTGGACATCGATGGGTCTCCAGGAACCACTCATTTGGGTGGAGTGCTGGGAGAGGAAAAGAGAGGAAAGGGGAGTGGAAAAACCATGTTAGACACAAATTAAGAGGGACGGCAGGTGGCAGGTTCAGGAGAAAAGACTGCCTGCCTGAATGTTCTGAATGTCTGGCAAATAGGAGTCCTGCACATCACTTGACTTTCGTTTAATGAACACTGGGCTCCTTTTCACTCTCAAAGGGGATAATGTGTTTTTACCGAAAATGAACACACTTCAAAGGTAGTTCCATTTCATAGCCAAAGGGGTTGTCAATATGGAATTTCACCCTGCCAGTAAAGAGGCCTTCTCTCCCCCACAGTAGACTCATCAGTACCCAGTACAGAGTCTCTGGGCTCCCATCCCCCAGAGATAACAAGGCCACACCCACCCAGTGGGGGAGAGGCTGAACCTGGAGGCTTCATAGTAGGTCCTTGCTCCTTCCAGCTGGGGCATCCAGGGAGGCTTCCTGGAGAGGATGGAATTCCATTCCTTACCTAGCACAGCAAGCAGCTGCACCCACCAGGTGTCAAGCATACCTGTAGTAGTGGCAGAGAGCCCCCTCCACCAACCAGAGTGCTGAAAGAGGAGGCCTGCAAAGGAGTGGGGTGTAATTTAGATTCAGAGTATCCAGCCATAATATCCAAAATGTCCATGCTTCAGTAGGAAATCATTCATCATGCAAAGAACCAGGAAGATCTCAGACTAAATGAAAAAAAAAATAAAAAACAATCATGTGATACCAAAACCAATGTGATATGGATATTAGAATTATCTGGCAAGAGTTTTAAAGCAACTCTTACAAAATTGTTTTAGTGAGCAAGTAAAAAAGAAAGAAAAGTTGACAGAAAGTTGTCAAATAAATGGAAGATATAAAGCAAATAGAAATTATAGAACTAAAAAAATTATATATTTACCAAAGTAAAAATATACAGTGGCTGAGCTCAACAGCACACTAGCTAGGACAGGAGAAAAAAATCAATGAACTTGAATATTGGATGACACAAATTGCCCAACCCCAAAACAATAATACATAGACTTAAATAAAAAACATATAGCTAGAGACAGTCATAATAATAAAAGGGTCAGTACAAACGAGGAGAAAAGACAACTAAATGTGTATGCACAAAAGTAAAGAATTGCAAAATAATGTGAAGCAAATAATGATAGAATTGAAAGAGAAATAAATACACCATTGTATTGGAGAATTCAATATCCCCCTCATTCAATAATTGATAGATCTACTAGACAGAACATCAGCAACATTATTAATGCTGTTAGGACTCAGAAACATCATTAATAATGAGGATCTAATTGATATTTATAGAACATTCCAGCTAACTGCAGCAGAATGTATGTGCTTTTTAAGAACCCACAGAGCATAAGCAAAGATAAATCATATCCTGGCCCATAAAACAAACCTCAGTACATTTTTAAAAATTGAAATTTCTCAGAGTATGTTATCTTATCATGATGAAGCCAAACTAAAACTCAGTAACAGAAGTCCATCAGAAGAAAAATCAAAACACTCAAAAAGTAAACAATATATTCCTAAATAATTAATACACATTAAAGAGAAGTCTCAAGGAAACTAAGATAATAAAATGAGTTGAATGAAAGCGAAAATGCAGCATATCAACATTTCCAAGATGAAGCTAACACAGTAATGAGAAGAAAATTTGTGGTCCTGAGACTTATCTTAGAAAACAGAAAATCTGCCATTCACAGTGGCACACCCTTGTAATCCCAGCTACTCAGGATGCTGAGGTGGGAGGATCGCCAAGTTCAAAGACAGCCTGGGCAACTTAGTGAGACAGTGCTTCAAAATAAAAAAATAAAATGGGCTGGGAATGTAGTTCAGTGGTAGAGCCTAGGCTGAACCCTCTACCATAGCCAGAGGGTTCTGCAGGAAAAAAATAAAAGAAAATAAAAGAAGGCAGGACATTTTAAATCAGTATCTAAGCTCTCACATTAAGAAACTAGAAGTACAAAATAAATTCAAAGCAAACAGAAGGAAAAAAAAGTGATGATGTGATTAGAAATCAATGACTTTCAAAATATAAACACAACACAGAAAGCAAATACACAAAACCAGAGGAAGTTATGGGCTGGTTCTTTTTAAAAAAAAATCAGTAAGTCTGGCATGCTAGGCTGACAAGGAAAACAAGAGAAAAGGCATAAATTGCTCAGTGATCAAATGAGGGGAATCACTATGGACCCCGAAGACACCAAAAGTAAAATAAGGGAATATCATAGGCAACTCTGTACATGTAAACTTGATCAATTACATGAAATGTAACAATTCTCTGAAAAATAAAACCACTCCAACTTTTACAATAAGAAACCAACCATCTGAAAAGTCCCATAACTATTAAGGAAATAATTTAGTCTTTCAAAGAACAGAGAGAGAGAGAGAGAGAGAGAGAGAGAGAGAGAGAGAGGAGAGGAGAAAAAGGAAGAGAGAGAGAGAGAGGAGAGAAAGGAGAGAGTAGAGAAAGGAAGAGAGAGAGAGGAGAGAAAGAGAGAGGGGGGAAGAGAGAGGAGAGAAAGGAAGAGAGAGAGAGGAGAGAAAGGAAGAGAGAGAGGAGAGGAGAGGAGAGGAGAGGAAGGAAGGAAGGAAGGAAGGAAGGAAGGAAGGAAGGAAGGAAGGAAGAAAGAAAGGGAAATCCTAAGTCCCATATGGTTTCACTGGAGAATTCTACTGAAAGTTTTAAAAATTAACACCAACTTTACACCAAACAGAAGAGGAGACAATACTTGCCACTCATTTTACAAAGCCAGGCTTACCCTGATCCCACAATGACAGGTAAATATAACACAGCAAAGAAACTTATAGAACCAATGTCTTGTATGAATATAGATACAACCATTCTTAATAAATGTTAGCAAATAGACTTCCACAAAATATAAAAGAACTAAACACCATTATCAAGTAAGGCTCATTCCAAGAATGGAAAGTTTATTCAGTATTTGCAAATCATTCAGTGTAAGTAATATAAACAACTATAGAGGGAAAATAAGATGACTATATCAAGTGGTATAGGGAAAGGACTTAGCAAAATAAAGCAATCATTCATGATAAAAAACTTTCAAAAAATTAGGAATAGAGAACTTCAGCTGGTTAAAAAGCATCAACAAAAACCTACAGCAAATATAATTAAATGATGAAAGACTGAATGTTTCACCCTTAAGACTGGGAACAAAGATAGGATTTCCATTATAGCTGTGGTTGTTCAAAATATTACTGGAAACTCTAACTAATAAAATAAGGAGACACAGTAATAAAAGGCATATAGATGAGAAAGAATGAAATAAAATTGATCATATTTGCAGATGACATTGGGGTTTACACAGAGAATCCCAGATAATCTCCCCAAATCATTATGACAAATAAGTGATTTCAGCAATGTCACATGATATGACTCTGTTGCATTCCTATATACTAGCAATGAATTTGTGAGAGATGAATTGCAAGACTACAATCACTGGATGATTATCAAATACTCAGGAACGACCCTCACAAAATAAGCACAGGAGTTAGATGCTAAAACTACACCATGCAAAGGCAGGAATTTCTTAGGCCAGGCGTGGTGGCGCACGCTTGTAATCCCAGTACTTTGGGAGGCGGAGACCGGAGGATCCGGGTTTGCGGCCAGCCTCAGTTCCTCAGTTCTTTCTCTCTGTCTCTTTTCCTGTCTCTCTCTCTCTCTCTCTCTCTCTCTCTCTCTCTCTCTACCTAGTGAGGCCCTCCTCAACTTTGTGAGACCCGGTTTCAAAAGAAAGTATAAAAAAAAATAGGGCCGGGGGTGTAGCGCGGAGGTAGAACGCCCCTGGGTTCAATCCCCGGTACCGCAAAAAAAAAAAAAAGAATTTCTTAAAGGTTTTAATAAACAAAGAGATATCGTGTTATGGTTTGGAAGACTTACCATAATAAAGTTGTCTACTTTCTCAAAATCGACTGACCAATTGAATGCAACTCTCATCACGATCCCGGCAAGATTTCTGATAAATATAGAGATGATTATTCTAAAATGGATGTGGAAATACAAAAGTCGTAGGAGAGTTAAAAATCAATTCTGAAAGAGAAGAATAAAGGTGGAGGAGGCAAGCTATGAACTTTCCAAACTCAAATCTCCACTGATGGAGGCTGGGTGATATCAATGGGGGACACTGGGCAAAGATAAATGCAAGAGGCTGAAGCTAACAACCCCAACAAGCATGGCCAACTAATTTTTGTCAATTGCATAAAAGTAATTAATTGGAGGAAGAACAGTCTTCCTATAAATAATGCTAAAGCAAATGGACATCTATTGGCCAAAAAAACCCATGACTTAAACCTCATAATATACAACAATTAAAATGGGTCATAGACTTACATGTTAAATGTAGGACTATAAGTCATTTAGAAGATAATACTGAAAGGAAATCTTCAGGACCTAAGATTTGGTAGCATGTTCTTAAATATCACACCAAACATGTAATCCCTAAGAGAGAAAATCGGCTGACTTTGTCAAAATTTAAAATGTTTGGTCTGTGAAAGATTTTGTAAAGAGGATGTAAAGGCAATTCATAGACTGCTAGAAAATGCATGCAAACCACAAATTTGGCAAAGTCATACATGGATAATGTATTAAGAACTCTTAAATTTAGAAATCCAAGCTGGCTGGTAACTTTGGAGGCTGAGATAAGAGGATCATAGGTTTGAGGCCAGTGCCCTGGTAATTTAGCAAGACCCTGTTTCAAAATAAAAAAAAAAATGAAAGGGTTCGCAGTTGTGGTTCAAAGGTACAGTGCCCCTGGGTCCAATCTCTAGTACCGCAATAAATAAATAAATAAATAAATAAATAAATAAATAAATAAATATGGCTGGGGTGTAGCTCAGAGGTAGTAGGCCCCTAGGCTCAATCCCCAGTACTAGAACAAAAATGTGAACAAAGCAAGCAAACAAAACACATCAAAAAGCAAATACCCAAAACCAACAAACAACAACAAAAACATGCCTTAGCAAACTCATTAGAAAAGGGATAAGAGACATGAAGACCCCTGCCACTAAGTATAGGGATGGCAAAAACATCTATAAAAAAAATGTTCAATGTCTTAGGATCATCAAGGAAATGTACACTAAGACCACGAGGGAAGATCCATTATTACGCACCAATTAGAATACATGAGATATAAAACAGTGCCGACACCGAATGCCGGCAAATATGTAGAGAAACTGAACTCCTTGCACACGTGTGGTGGCAATATAAAATGATGCAGTAATTCTAGAAAAATGATGTCTTTTTAAAATAATACCAAACATGCAATTGCCATTCGATTCAGCAATTTCACACATGTGTATTTATTCTCAAAAATTTTAAGCTTATGTTGATGCAAAAATGTAAACAATAATTGTACAAAGCACCTTTCTTTGGGATAGACAAAAACTAGGAAAAATACCAAAAGTCCTTTGATAGGTGAATTGCTAATTAAAATGAGGTATTTTGATTCTCAAAGAATACCACTTACACCATGGAATATTACTCAGCAATAAAAAGGAAGAGCCTGTATATGGATGCATCAACTTGGATGTATCTGAGTGGAAAAATGGCAGGACCCAAAGTTACATACTATATAATTCCATTTATACAACATTCTCAAAATGACAAAGTTGTAAAGATGGGAAACAGACAAATTATGGTCAGGGCTCAGAGACTGTGAGTCTGTGGGAGGTTAGAGATGTGCCTATAAAAAACCAGCATAAGGAGATCTCTGTGGGAGTGGTGTAGTTCTGTATCTTGATTGTTGTGGTGGTTACACAAATCTACGGTGATAGAGAAATGATAATAAATGTAATTACAATGTGATAATAAAAAACTACACACACACCTTGAGATATGTCAACTGCTGTGTTTGATATTGTATTATCATTTTGTAAGACACAACTGTTGGGATAACTCACTGGGTGAAGGGCACAAGAGATCACCCTGTACTAAGCTGGCCACTTTCTGTGAATCTATAATTATTTCAGAATGAGAAGTTGGGGTGCTATTGACTCATGAGCAGCAAGACAGATGCACTGATGTGTTCTACTGCAGGAAACAGATTTTTCCCTGCGTCTGCTTACAGATAGTCTCTCATGGACCTGCAGATTTGTGAGCTCATCGTGGCTTGACCTGGATGGGCTTGGACCTTCACGCTCTGGTGCGTTAGAACTGTGGCCAGATGCACAGCTCAGATTGCTAAGCCCCTCTGTCTACCCGAAGGTGCCTGTGGGAGCCGCGCGACTGTCAACAAACAACTCCAGACTGCCTGGTCTCATGCCACCTGGGCTGCTGTGGCATCCGTCACCTTTGGTTTTTGTTTTAGCTGAAGCTTAACTCAGATTTCTCCTGTTTATCTTCAGTTTAATTTAATTCATAGTCATTGAGCACAGACTACTCCGGGCCGAGCACTGTATGAGACCCCAGGTGCCCTGTGGCCAGTTGCAGAAGCAATAACCAGATTAATGGGGGACACTGACTGACTCCTGCCTGTCTCAAATGCGATGTCTCTCTATTTTATTGAAATTTGGCCAGTCTCCAATCTATGCCTTCAAAAACCAAACCAAACCAAACAAATTAGTTTAACTGAATTCACTTAAGGATACAAACTAAGCCAAAGCAAGACTTAGGTGTGTCGAGGTTAGCACAGGTAACTTTCCTCATGAAATATTATTTTAAAAGCCACAAAACTGTGCATATCTTTTGATCTAACAATTGTTTATAAAGTCTATTCTAAGGAAGAACTTAAAATATGGGATCAAACTATATGTAAGATATTAATTATTAATATTAAAAGATAAGATGCACACTAAGTACCTCCAAAGAGAACTGTTATATAAATTATAACACATCCCCAACTATAGAGATTATGTAACATTATATTAAAATATTGGCTGAAAAGAGGGAAATTGTATATATACTCTAATTATATTCTAATTATACATATTAATTATGTTCTAATTATATATATATATATATCTTTATATATTTTAAATATCTATATCTATATCTATATATTTTAAATAGGGACAAGCCTGCAAGGAATATAGCTGTTTTCTACCACAGTGGTAGAAGCATGAACCTTCCAACACCACCCCCACTTTTCTATTCTATTCTATTCATTTGTTGTTGTTTATGCAATTAATACACTAATAAATATATACAGTATTGTGTTAAAAATTTTAAACCTAACACAGTTAAAAAACCCTGGATTACCACTGTTAAACCATTCCTATCTCTTGCTAAATGCCCAAAATCCTTAGAGGTGGTTTCTCTCATCAACTTGATGTGCTTACTACAGAATTCTCCTACGAGCTGGAGACTGAGCCTCACTGGCGTCCGATGCTCTTACCGCAGAAGTCACGTGTTGCACTTTCTCAGCAGAAACTCCAAGCCTCTTCCCAGGGCCACCAGTTCATCAGAGTCTGAGCCTCCCTCATCCCTGCCGAGTGGCCCGCTCTGCCCACCTGCACGCCTGCTACACGACAGTATCTGCTTATAGCTTTTCGTACTCCATGCTCCCTCTACTTTTTATTTCACTCAAATAATCTCAAGATGGAAGGTCCTTTCTTGACCTCCTCTGCCTGCAGAGGTCCTCTTATCCTTTCATGAGAACCTCCAGGAATCTCACGGACCCTCCCCAGGCAGGTTAGCTGCCACTCTGATTTCATAGTTTAACCTTGTTCCCTCAACATGAGTGTACTTTACACATCCGTGACTCCTGGCCTCATGAAGTCAAGGATTGTAATCCCTTGTTTTTAAACCCTATGGCAAGTGCCCAGCATATACTTATAGTTTAAAAAGTGTTTTGATTCAAATACATAAATAAATAAGAAAATATAACAAATGAGTGAACTACTATGCATTGATGCTAGGTTGTTTTCATCTGTTTTTATTTTTTCCTGAATGTCAGAGATCTTTTAAGACATGACTCAGACTGCCTGCATTCCCTAGATGTCTCAAGTGGCCTTAGTCCACTGACACGTAGCTCCTCTGGTCTGAACTTTAGCATCTCTGTGACAGATGTACTTTAGGAATTGCTCAAGCCTGTACTTACACTATTGTTAGTTTAGCCACTGTAGGAGTATTTACACCACAGAAATTGGCAAACCCTGCAAATAAGGGTTTTTTGATTTTGCTTTTGGAATGCCAGCTGTTAAATTTACCAGCACACCACTATATTGCTCATGCACACACATACACCCACACATCTATAATTTTTGCATACTTTCCTACCCTAAAAACATATTGTAAGTTCTAAATGACAGAGGGCCTGTATTTTATATAAGTAAAATAATATTTGTAATAGATGATATTTATGAATATTCATAATATATCTATTTATAACATATCTCTATAAATTTTACACACCTTTCTTTATAATCATTATAATATGTATCTACTTCCAAAACCTGTTATGTAGGGAAAATATTGACTTCAGGAAATCTAAATGTAAAATAAAAGCAAAACTAACGTGCAAGCAAGAGAAGCCCGTGTAATAAGCATTCAGATTCGCATCACCGCTGTGACTAAGGATTAAACATGAGTTCTGAGCATCACAGCAGCCAAAAGGAAAAAAAAAATGGCATTTTCCAGTTCACTCTATCATCTGCTACTAAATATTGACTAAAAGGATAATGTACACTGACACTGAACAAAAGCATGATTAAAAAGTTATTTTATTGTATGCTGGCCATGCCCTCGATTTCATACCTTCATTTTACTCCGGATCCACCACAGAGCTGATTCTTACTCTCGTCTTTTGACAAAGAAGGCACTGAAGCCTGGAGAGGGCGAGACCCTGGCCAAGTCCCCCCTCAGCTGGTTGGTGAGTAAGCACCCATAAGCAGAGCTTCCATCACTTGATCATCATTCCCATCATTACATTGTACTGCTGGCCTCGAGGGTAATGGCGAGGTCTATCATGAACATCTGGTAAGGCAGGCAAAGATGTCTTCTGTATAGTGACTATTTGCAAAAACATTCTAGGAAAAGGAGAGGTTATGAGTTGCAGAGATCAACTCAGAGGAGAGGGCTCATTAAGGCTCATTCACATGTTCACGTGCTGTCCTCTGTTTAACCTTACCTGAAGTCAGAATTTGGAGCACTGGACCCATGCACCATGGTCATGGGTCACTCTGGCACTACCTTCCTCTAACGCTAGCTACCCAGCTGGGCTTTCAGAAATCCAGTGAAAGACAGTTCAGAGTTATAGCCAGGATTGCCTCTTGAAAGCTAATCAACAACCATGGGTCAAACCACATGTGGGCCAAGCCTACTAATGACCAGAAGGTCCCAGTGTAATGAACCTGAGAGGGTTTTATTTCGATGTGTTTGTTTTGAGCCTCCTCTTGCCTTTCTGCGCAATATAAACAGTGAGGTCGTCCAGCTCACACACATGGGATTTTGTGCTAGCTTTTCAGAGTGACTGTCCAAATGAATGATAGATACCCACAGGCGTTAAGTTCAACATGAGGGCTGTTCCTCTTGTTTATCTGGCTCTATCACAAGATGCTGAGGAAACAAGATTCAGTCCAGTTCTTCAAGTCTCATGAGAGAGAAAGAACCACACACAAAAGACTTAAGTTGCAGTGTGGAAGGATTCTGTGGTTGCCTACCTAGGACACTCTGCCACGGCAGGGGAGGAGGTCCTGCCTTGGGGAGAGTGTGGAGGAAGAGCAGGTGTGGTTCAGGGGTAATGGAAGACTTTGGTGACCTTTCACTAAAGTTGGAAGCAAAACCTAATTTGTACTTCTTTTCCATTTTTTTCAGCAAGTAAACATGCTTCTGATGGTTAATAACAGTGTAAACTGAATGGCACAATTAAAATAACAATAATCCTAATTCTTACAACACAATACAAGGTAAAGATCGGTGTGTGCGTTCAAAGGTGAAAGTAAAGAGTTAGGGGTCTTCATAGGTTCCCTGATCCTGGAGGAACTTAGAGGGTACTTCCTAGAGAGGATGGGGCTGTAGCTGGGTTTACAGCAAAGGAAGAAAGCCTCATCAAGGTATGTCATAAATGCAAGATCTGGGACAGTGTTGTCCGAAAATAATTTGGAAAGAGGAATAACCTAGGATGATAAACGGAATTACTTAAAGAAATGGGTGCAAGTTTTGGGAATGGAGGTGATAACCACAATGCTTCCGGAATCTTCCATATCAGGGATGGCAAGGACACATGTGTCACTCAGCATTCTCACTGCTATAATCCCAAACACCTGACCACCACAGCTTAAAGGAAGGAAGATTCATTTGCTCACAGTTCTGGAGATTTCAGGGGTTCGGTCCATGTTAGGCCAGGTCTGCCAAGCTCAGGGCATGATGGCAGGAGGCAGAGAGAGGAAGAGAACAAGTACTCTGCTCTCGCATCATGGAAACCAGAGGCAAGAGAAAGAACAAGCAAGGGGAAGAGGGACATATATAATCCCCAAGGCCGCATCCCAGGGACCCCTTCTTATCAACCAAGCTCCGCCTCCAACATGGCTGCCTTGTTTCCCTGAGATCTAGGGGTACATTCTAAATCAAAACCATTACAACACCTGTTCCCTGACCATCCCACTTGAAGTTATTAAGTCAATTACAGTTAACTGCTCAGGCTCCCCATTACCAACCGAAAATTCTAAGCCAGAAAATGCTTCCCTATCTTTCCTTAAAGAGTCCCATGCATCATCTTAATATGTGCATCAAGCTATTTGGCAAACAGTTGGTTCCTCTGACTGTCCTCAGCTGAGGGACTGCGCTTGAGTGTCCCTTGAGCCTACAGCCCTGAGCTTAACACAGTGTCCTCTAACCCTAACACAGTATCTCGTCCACGGCGGGCACCTGGTGAGTTTTGTTTGGAGATGCTGCAGAATTATTCTTGTTAGGTGCATTAAAATTCACAAAAATGCTTGGCTATCCCCATCACTGTATTCTGCCATCCTTTACGACTCACTGGGGATGGCGCAACGGAGCCCGGAACCACAAGTGAGTGTTCTTTCACTAAACCAAGTGTATGCAAGATGCAGCAGCACATCGAATGAGGAACGACTGCACCAACTGGATCAACGGCAAGTGTGGGCAGTCCCTGAAGAACTGCCACGTGCTCCAAGACATCCTGCTCACACTTTTCCTTCACAGCGGGTATGGGGAGATCTCACAGATGGACCAGCTACACACCTGGCAAGCTAGGACCAGGGGCTCTGCCTCTAGAGGAAGAGGCTCTACTTCTGTGCTCAGAGCATGAAGGATAAGTCACCTCCTGACTCAGAGGCACAAGGCTCCTCTGTCTGTTCTCCCTCTTGCATTATCCACACCTGGATGCCACTGAGCCCGGCCACCTCCCTGTGCACTCTTCCTGCCCTCCTGGGTCCTGGAATTCACTTGCCGGGTATGCTGGCACCATGCCTGCCTTCGGGCATCCTGAGTGGAGCTGTTGAAGACCTAAATTAGCTGGGACGGGTCCATTTGACAGTCACCCCGGCCAAACTGGCACCTGCGATCTGAGTCACTGCCTTTTAACTGTTTATTAAGTAGTGACAGTGACAGCTAAATGGTTTAGAGGAAGGACCCCTTTCTCTGTGTGTTCCAGAACATTCGGCTTTAGTGAAAAGGCAGAGGCATTACCAGCATGGGTGGCGCTGAGAGAGGAGGGGCTGCAGGGCGACCTCACCACGGAGTTGCTCTCTGCTTTTGTCTGTGGGGAAAGGGTTCCTGAGACATTCCTTCAGTATGAGCTCTCCTCTCTGCAGCTCTGGCTTCCGGCACTTCCCACAAGGTATGCTCTGAGCAGCAAGGAAAGCTCCTTTGCCCACATGGAAAGTTTCCCGTGAATCTAACAGGCACCACATCTCTGTTGAAAAGCCCACTCTCAATGTGAGTGAACCTCAGACCTTAGAAGGGGCATCTAACACACTCTGAAGAGGTCAGCAAGCCACCTGGCTCATACTTCAGGCTCACCCTGCCCAGCTAACTGAGATATGGGAACAGGCATGCACTTTCCAAGTTAAAATGAGTGGAACTACATATTCTTTTCCAGAAAATCATGCCCAGCAGGTGGACACTCTAGGCAGCCCCTTCATCCCCAGGGGCATCCTTGACACACACAGGAAGGCAGGGCCAGAAATAGATTTTGCTCTGCCCACAGTTTTGCCTCCAGCAGACTTGTCTGGCTCCTGGTGTGGATGTCAGGACAATGCTCGGGCACATACACACACTGTTGTAGAGCACATATGTCGTCAGCTGCAAGACATTTAAGACTTCTGTGCAAATTGGGCTCATGAAAGAAAAGGCCCTAGGCAGGTGGAGGGGGATGACCCTCTACAAACCCAAGTTCAAGCCTCAAGTCCTTCACTTTTTGCCCTGTGATTTATCTTGCACAAATCTCTCAGCTCATCTGTGCCCAAGTTATTTTTTTCTCATGCATAAAATGTGGAGAATGATAATAATTGCTACCTTGGAGGATGGTTTCAAAGCTCACTGAGCCAATGCAGGGTGACTTCATGTCAGCACTGTTGACATGTGGGCTGAGTAATTTGTTGTGGTGGGCTGTTTGTGTGTGTGGATCTGGCTGTCCCCTGGACTCTACCCACCAGGAACTCACAGCACTCACCCTGCGTCAGCAGCCAAAGATGTCTCCAGGCTTTGCCACCTGTCCCCTAAAGAAGTAAAATGAACCAACCCCCAGTTGAAAACCACTGATTGAACATATAGAGGGTGATTGGAAAGAGGAAGGAGCTTTCTGTACCCACGCTGGGCATGGAGATGGAGACAACAAGGAGGTAATAGTATTTACAAATAATGTCAGTGAGCATGCTATAAGTTAACAGATCCATGCCCAGTTTCAAATTTGGGGGTGGGGGTCGGAAATCATACTAATCCAGAATGATATATCTTGGCTCTATACTACTGAGTAAATACTGTATTCACTGAAATGAATCCTGTTTCTTTCTTCCTAGTAAAGGGGAGGAGAAAAAAAAGAAATGAGTAACACATTAAATTGCAGGATATTAATTATACAGAGCTACATATTAAATGTTTTGCATCTAAGGAGCTAATTTTCTTCACAATGTTATTATTATTTCTTACTTGTATAGCACCGTTGATGTAAACATACCGCTTTATAAATACTCCCATAAAGTTTATTGCTCTTATATGCGTGTGCCGTATAATTATGCATTTACCTTCTAATAAGCAATGTGAGAAGCACAACTCACTCACAGCCCAAGCCCGTGGCAGTCGCATCTCTCCGACTTTCTAAAAATCTCTGGGTAGCAACTATGTTGTGTTGTGCTAGAAACAGAAATTGATATCATCCGAATAAGCCAGAGTCTTAAGAAGAAAAAAATCTATTTTTGTTTTCTGTTTCTTTCCTACTTTAAAGAAATAGGCCAGTCTTTCTGAGAAAGAGTTTCACATCATGGGGTATTTTTCTGGAGGAGGGGTATTTTGGGTATTTTTTGTTTGCTCCTCTACGGGGCCGATCCATCCCTGTCAAGTCTGCAGATCATGTTGTACATGGGTGGAAAGACAAACCGCACAGTGCTCTCTGCCACAGACAGGCCACCTAAATACCACATGGTAGATTTCTTCAGAAGGGAAAAAATGCAACAAGAGGAAAACACCCCCCTCACACACACACACATGATTGAAATGTCAACGTGAATGATATGCTAAAAGGCAGCTTTGCTTTATTCAGCTCAAGTTGCCAATGTCAGCAAAAAACCCTTCCTGCTTGTTTGTCAGCCGTGGACATTTGGAAGACGGAGGATGGAAGGCAGGCCTCTCCATTATCCAGCAGCTGGGCTCACGCTGATGAAATATCCATCGACACACCCCGTGGCACTGGCTTGAGATGCTTTCTAGCTCAGACACATTAGTAGAAAGTCCTCGGGGGCGTGCGATGCAATCACTATATTGGTAAAAAATATGAACCACTTTATGGCTGTTTTTCTTCTATCCTCTCCACATGGTCTGGAGTATTGAACACCTCTAAGGCCCTGGAAACATTTCTTTAAAAATGCATGGCACATATAGATCACACAGGGCTCTGCATGACAAATGATCTTTCAGTTCCATGGACAGGGCTGTGGTCCTCCACGTTGACAACAGGGCAGCCGCACTACTTACTTATTTATTGAGGGAAAATGACTCTAAAATGAAAACTACAGATCTCTAGGGTTCGTTCCAGAACCCAAGGATGTTAGGTATCAGGTGAACGTCTCAGTTGGATAAAACTAGACGGCCAGAAAACCTTCTCCCAACTGGTTCCCTTGCAAATTCCAAAGAGTGTAAGCACACGGTAACGAATATTATTAATTATTGAAAAAAAAATCAGTCACTTAAAAGGAAGAGATTTGAATAAAAGCCCTCATCAGGTAGGTCTTTAAAAGTATCTAGCTTTTTTGAATAAACTAAGAATCTGTATAGATACTGAAGTCTATAGAAAGGCTTTAAAATAATCTTTGTCCATATAATGTATCTGAAATGCTGGATGTTTAAGTCAGTCTATATATCAAAAATTTCACCTAAGTATCTTTTTAACAGTAGATCTATTTCACATTTTTTTTACTATAATCTACCTGCAAGATGTAATGTATTCCTGATAGGAATGGTAATTGTCAACCAAGGAAGAAGTTAAAATATGGGAAGGAGTACAAAGTTGATATAAGAGAGGATGTGCATCCTTCTTTCCTTAGGAGGAGTGTGCCCGGTTTCCTCTAACGCAGACATCTCCCTCAGAGTTGTGACTTCAAGGGTTGAATTATGTACTTCAGGAATTTGCCCAAACTCTGATCACCTGATATTTAAATTGAGATAAGTTAACACACATTTCAGAAAAGTGTATTTGTAAGGAAAATAATGTAAAACAAAAACAACTCTTTAGCTCTAGGAGACAATAACTTAGAAAGAGGAACACATTCCAGTAAAGTACAATTTAAATAGAAAGGAAGGCCTGTGCGTAGCTGGCAGTTTTATGCTTCATATTAAGAAAGTCACAATCTAAGTCAAGTCATATGGGAACCACTAGATGCTTCTTTGTGCTCTATCACTACCCTTACCTGTGAACACCAAGTGTGCACTTGCTCTGTCCTATGCCCAATTCTGACATTTTGGAAATTCATCACAAACTCAGCTTTCTGTAACATCCATCTAATACCTCAGAATCAAAGATCATGCTTCTTAAAATAAAATCAATTTATAAACTATATTGTGTTTTATGTTGTTATGAACAAACAGAAGCTAGATCCTCACTTGCCGTCCCTGTTCTCAGCAACTCAACATGTTTTTTACTGGGGATTGAACTCAGGGGCATTCTATCTCCGGGCTACACCCCCAGCCCTATTTTATTATTTTTTTTTAAATTTTGAAACAGGGTCTCTGTTTCAAAAAAAAAAAAGTTGCTGAGACTGGTCTCAAACCTGCAATTCTCTTGTCTCAGTCTCCCAAGTACTGGGATTACTAGCATGCACCACCTCTCCCAGGTAGCAACTTGAGAGGCTACATGGGTGTTCATTGGTACTTTGCTAAGTTTGGTCTGAAGTTGCCTCTATACATTTTAAGTTTGTCTAAAAGGTTTCTCTGTACATAGTGAACTGTACCCTAACTTGATGTGTAAACAAACTGTATCTTACCCTTGTAAGAAGTAGCTGAGTCTCAGCTAATCACAAGTAGCCAACTGTTCAAACCATGTTCAAATAAGATGATGGACAGGAGCTGTAACCAATCAGCTGTCTCTGTACTCTACTTCTGTTTTCTGTACTGGCATTTCCTTTTCTCTGGCTATAAATAAAATCTGTGCATGGTAGTACTGGGCTGAACCATTTTGAGTGGAGACCTTGCTGGAGTCTATTTAGAATTACACAGAAGGGCAACTGGGTCTGCAAAACTAGATTTTTTTTTGTAATTCTGTCTTTTAACATTTCTTAGAGTCAAAAGTATCGCCTTTTCCAAGCTTCAAGTAAATTCCCTGGCCTACTGAGGGTGTATTTGACAGCACACCAAGGGCCTGAGGGCAGAGGTCAAGCAAGGCAGGGCTGAGATGAGGGCTGGATAGGAATACCTGCGGACACCTGTCCAAAGGACACCCTCAAAGGAGGGACTGGGACTAGAACAGACATCTGGGAGAAAGGTGGTTTTAATCCTGGGAAGAGCTAGCTTGGAGAGGGTGGAATGGGGAGGAGAAGGACCATGAAGAAGGAACAACAGGTGATAAACCCTGGAGCCAAAGAGAACCCAGAAACACTGTGGCTTCAGCTGGGGGTTGGGGTGGTCATGGGTAGGCGGAGTCCTGGTTGGGAGGGGGAGGTACAGTCAGTGAAACTGCCCATTAGTGATGGATGGAATGAGAAAGTTAAGAAGGAGCCAGGGCTCATTGATCAAACCCTTGCAGTATGTATGAGCATTTTCAATTCATCTTGGGAGGGGGAGAATTCAGTAAAGAGGGATCCTGGAGAAGAAAAGTTAAGTCCTGTGTCTGTTACGCACCTTTGCCCCAGCCATAACCTCTAGTAAGTTAGCACCTCAGGACCCCCCTTCAGAGGCCCAGATGCCCTTTCATGCTTAGCAGACAAATGGTTTTAATGCCAACATTTTAATTAACAAACTTAATGAATGAAAAGACTTAACATTAAGAAGAAGACAAATGCTAGGTAGTTCTGATGTAGGTCTAGATAATATTTTTATGTTGGTACGTTTTTTTTTCATTTTGGCCTTCTATATACTTTCACTTTAAACTGAATTCTCTGTCCAAAACTACCAGGAAATCGTGAAGAAAGAGAAAAAGGATGTCATCTTCATTCCACCAGACTAACTTCACAAACGCTGAGCAGTAACAAGTGAATTTCCTCTCCGCCTTTTCCCCTTCTGAGTGGGTGTTTTACCACATTTGCACTCATCTTGTGTACAGTTTTAACCCCACTTTTTCGTATAGATTTACATAATAGTTTTCTTATTAGAAAGATTCCATAACTGTACTTTTATGTAAAACGATAATATTTCTTCAAGAACACACACCTTCATTGATCTATTCTCTAGATTTTGACCACTCTTGTGCTGTTTTAGATCATCTTTCCCTGGTTCTGGATTATCCCTCTAGGATTTAATCCTATACTTGGAATTTCTTTGGAGCATATCTCAATAGCCTTATGTCTCTTTATTCATATTACCAAAATAGTTTTCAAATGAATTATACCACTTTACGCTCAGATCAGCTGCTCCAAAACAAGATCTGCAGGAGCATTCATTGTGACTTCTCTCACTGGTCCACAGTCCACAGCGCCTCATCCTTCCAAGCTATGAAAACTCTGAGCAATGCAATTTCATAGTCCAAGGGATTGACAGGGATCTGGGTATGTTTTGTCACAGGGCTAACTTTCACCTGTAGTCAGCGTCAGAATGCAGCTCTCCTTGGTATCTCTGCATCTCAGACTATGGCTTCAAGAATATTTATGTAGCAACACTGGAAGGTAGCATCTCCCTCCAGGGCAGAGAGTAGGCTTGTTTTCTTATAAGGATAGCAAGGATAGTGTCCCTGTCAGAGCCAAAGGTTGGGCAGAAGTGTGAGCAGCCCCCTTACCAGGTAAGTTCAGCTTTTGTACACTCAGTAATCCTGGGCTTGGGCACAGAGCCCTGTGCACATGGCCTCCAGCCTGGCCCACCCTGAGGACAAGAGGAAGCCATGCAGACAAGCAGCTCCTGCTGCCTGATATTCCATGAATAGCAAGCCATCTTAATCTGTGAGGCCTCCTTTTCTACAGAACCTCTGGAAGGTGGCTAGCCAGCGGACTAGCTACTGCAATAGCTCCTGAGGGACTGCTAGACCCCGAGACAGGTTACGGGAGGACAGACCACCAACATCTGTGTAAAAGAGGCAGAAACATGGCCAGGATTCTGATGGGAATGACAGGAGCTTTTCTGCATTCTGTCACTTTTCTGAGGGTCTAAGGAGCAACAGCTCATCTTTGCTTACAACAGAGTGTATGCATAAATGGCGGAGGCTCAGGAATTAAGCATCCCGAGATTCAGCAGCCAGTGTTACTGCTTTCTCCCTGTGTGAGCCTGAAGATGCTGCTCTTCTCCATAAGCCATGGTTCCCTGCATGAAATGGAAGTAAGAAGAACTCACCCATTTGTGCCGTGAGACGGTGTAGTATAGTGCATGGCTTGGGCAAACAAGCTGATGGTATATGCGTGCTAACTATTACTTATTTGCTGCTTGCTTAAAAGATTTCAACACCCTTTAGTCCCCAGAGACTGAATTATTAATGGTAATGAGACACTTTGGTAACCAGCAAAGTCTTAATTGGTCATCACAGTCAGTCCTATAACTTTACTGAAAAAGATAATGAAAAGCAGACAACCCTGTGCTTTCTGCTAAACTGGACACCAAGTTAGCAGCAGGCGGGGCCATAATTATAGCCTCCTGATCTCAGTTTAATTACCTGCCTGCCTGAACTTTAACTTCCCAGAGTCATCAAGACTGACTGGTGTACTGTGATAGG
Organism: Glis glis; assembly: GCA_004027185.1. Taxonomy (NCBI): domain Eukaryota; kingdom Metazoa; phylum Chordata; class Mammalia; order Rodentia; family Gliridae; genus Glis; species Glis glis. The sequence continues at coordinate 58,454 of PVJS01001352.1, read as the reverse complement.
AAGCAGGAAAGGAAAATGGGATTAAGTAAAAGAAAACCTAGAGAAGCTAAGGATTACCAAAGAACCAACCTGAAAACTAGGCAGATTGGGGACAATTTCTATTATCATTGAAAGATAATTTTCTATCACATGATAGAAAATAAAAGCTAAATATTCTATGCCTTAAGGGTTAGTAGCATACTCAAAAGGATTTTCTCAGATTCAGAGATACTTGCTTTTTTATTAGTTTTTTTTTTTATTGGTGCATTGTAATCATACATCTTGATGGGTTTCAGGGTGGTAGAAGTATACATGCACACATCGGTCAATTAGCCCTCCCCCAATTCCCACCCCCATTCCCTGCCCTTCCCTCCTTCTCCTGCTCAGCATAGTAGTTGACTTTGATATATTTGTATACTTTCTTTCTTTTACAAATAAAACTAAATTTAGGAGGTCGCCTACTAAAATTACATAAGATAACGCGAAAAATGGCAATAATATACAAGCCATGCAAGGAAGTAGAAACTTCTTATTAAAAGAAGACTGCTAGCTCAAAAAGTAAAATAACATAGACTCATAAATTTTCAGTAAAAGAGTAGAACACATCTCAAAACTGCCTGTGCCCACGATTACATTGCTCTACAAGTCATATAAGCTAACCATTAGGAAAGCATTACATCAGCTATAATTGCAAAGTGATATAATTAATATTTTAAATAATATTGCATAGGCATTTTATTAGTCAGGATTGAATGTGCTGCGGTAATAACACTGGTGTCCTAGGAGATAATGCAACAAAGGTTTGCATTTCTTAGACATGAAAATTCTGCTGAAAGATTTGGAAATTCTCCAGGGTCCTGTTCAGTGCAGTAATCCAACAATTCTTACTGCTTTGAATCAGTGGCTGGCTCCACCATTTCCACAGAAAGCACGTTTCCCGAGATTGTGGTATCCCATGACATACCATCACCTCAAACACACTTCTTCTGCTTGTCCCTGTGCAGAGGCAAGCGTTCTCTGAGATTCTCATACTTACCCTCAGTTCCTTTGCTTTCCTTAGCATTTCACTGGTCAAAAAATGTTGAAAACTTACCCCCCCAATTATCTTCAATACAACCCTTTTGGTATTAACAGTCAATCTTCGTTCAGGGAAATATCATCTCTCAGCCAGGTCATTGCAGTTTCCTTCTCACACCTCAACACGTTTACACACTTTTTTCCCACTGTCTTTATGGCCAGCCCCTCACCAGTGATACTGCCAGAAGAATCTTCTAGAAAGCTAACCAACCAGATCACTCCCTTGGTGAAATCCTTTCGTAATTCCAAATTGATCCAAACATAAAACCATAAAACTGAAAACGGTCCCTCTACTCTCTTCCAATTATCTTTCCATCCTTATTCCTACAAGTTCAATGTTCCAGAAAAACCACACGGTTAGCTCTTTCTGAAGCATGCGATGCTCTTTACTGATGCAAACATTGGCTTTCACTAAACTAATGGAACACAGTGCTCTTTCTTTTCCTCACCTGAAAAAAATGTGAAATGCTTCCCTCTTCCCCTCAATTTGAGCCAGTTCTGCCCACCTTTGATGTTACCTCAACACTCAACACGTATTTTCCACGGAGAGTCTTTACACACTGTATGGGGATTCCTGAATTGAGATCCCTTAAGGTTCACTTCACTTTAATCTCTTATTGAACAATTTCAGAAAAATATCTTTTTGAATGAATGAACAGATGAATCTTGAATAAGTTGGCCTAGGGCATGGTGCCAGCAGATGTCATCTTAGGGGTTAAGTGGGTCAGAGCACTAGAGTCATCCCCAGCACAGCTCTGGCATGATCGTCATCTTAGTCTCATCAGGCATCCATCACCTCAGGGAAATTCCACAATTTCTCTACTCTCATTTACTTATCCACAAGCTCTGGGGTTCAGTGGCATCAGATTGATTGGATGTTTGGCTTCAGCAGGGATGCTTTGGGCCCTGACACTAGTATGTTTCTTGTCTTTGCTTGGATGTGATTTTTTTTATTGAGAAAAAAAAATGGCACTGATGTTACATAATATGCATCCTTTGCGATGGAAAAAATGGAATCTTTACTGGGAAAAACAGTGACATAAAAATCAATAGTTTATTCAACTATGAACTGCACAGTTTATTCAAAATTCACATAAGTAGGAGAAATTGACATCATTCTGGTTTAGATTTTAAAAAGAAGAACTATCCATCCTTTTAGTGTTGGCTTAGGTATTACTTGTTCGAGAGTTTTAACCTGACTCCTGGAGTGGTATGTGGTCTTCCAAGCACCCTGTACTGGCCTTAGCATGCCACTTGCAACAACTATAATTGTTTATTTCTTTCCTGCTTTTTACACCTATCTAGAAACTCTTCAGGACAGGGATGGGGTCTTCCTAACCACCGTATCCACCATGCCTCCCATGGTGGCTTGCACACAGCAGACTCCCAATCATATTCTTTAATGAAAGAATAAATGAATAAAGGTTGTCAGTGGAAAATATTGCTAGTTATCAAACCTTTCCTACTGACATGAAGCAGGAGGCATTTCCTTTAGCACCGACATTTTCTTTTAGCACTCAGCAATACTGAAGTGGAAACATGACAATCTACAATTCACAGGAAGTAGATAATTCACACTATGATTAATCTTTGTGAGGTTGTTGACTGAACGAATCAGAGGACTTTAAAAACTCTCAGAATGCTGTAACCTTGTAACCTGGAGCTCCTGGCTGGCTGATTGGACCCCTGGAACTAAAGAAACAAATAATCAAACCTCTTATTCTTGCTGCCAGAGAATTCGATAAATTGTTTGGCCATTTGATTCTTGACTATCCATGGCTTTGGAGTGGGCAGAAATTAACAAGACACTTTGATTGTGTCCATAAAAATCCCCTGTATGTGGTTTGGTGGTGGGTTTTGTTGTTCTTTGTTTTGACCTTGCTTTGGTCTGCCACTCTGGAGTGCCATCCTAAACCAAATTCTGAAGCCATTTGGTGAAAAAAATAGTCTCAATAATCATCGCCTGTCTTTACTCCTCTACCCGTTCCTTATCAGTGTGTATTTATACCAGACAGGTGACCTCACCTCTTTGACACATCTGTCATTGTCAAATGTTGTTGTCATTACCATTTCTACTTACTGAATATCTGTTACGTGCCAGGGGGCTAGGCACATTGCCCATACTACTTGACTGCTGCATAACAATCTCAGAAGCTCCATGTTAATATTTCCAAATTATGGGCAAGGGAACAAACTCTCAAAGAGTTAAACCAATATCTAGAATGCATGCACTTAGGAAGTTAAAAAAAAGAAAAACAATGAAAGAAAAAACAAACAACAACCAAAAACTAATTAAAACCCAAGTTCGTGTAGCTCTTGATCCTATAGCTTACATGTTATTCTATGGATCACATCGCACCTTCACATTCTCTAATTTTGCATTTTAATTAGGGAATGGAAGAAAAGTTGTAGCCAAAAAGACTTTTGTTTTAAAATAAATATTCCTGAACTTTGACTTGTTAAAAACAGGTAGAAGAGAAAACATACATAAAAATGGCAGTCATGTCAACAAAACAAAAGTGACAATAGAGGTTGAAGGCAAAATGCACAACCAAGAGTTAAGCATCCTAAAAAGGTTTGCCCTTTGACCTAGAACTCTGGTCCAGGCTCCAGAGAGGTGGTTTCCTACCCGTCCGTTCACAGATCCCACCTGCTTGTGCTGCAGCCTCCATTTTGATTTGCTTGGTAGCTTTGGTAGACTCAGGGAATAACGATGGTCTCTGAAAATTCTCAGAGCCAGACAATGTCCCTGGAACACCCCTCCCACACCTGCATCATGCGGGACGCTTTCTCAACTCCCTCTGGGTAGTTCTGCTTCACTGGCTCACTTGCCTTTGGATAGTTGCTCTGTACTAATTCAAAAGTGAATTATTTGATTCAGTGCTGACTTGCAGTGGAAAATCCTAGCAGCATTCCAAGGCAGCTTCATCCTATTCCCCAAAGAGCCCTGTGAGAAGCTATTAGAATCTAGACAGCCTTTCAGAAGCTGAAGGAATAGAAATAGCCATGGAAAGTCATTCCCTTCCTTCTAATCTCTTACAGCAGTGATCAGAACACACCAGGAATTCTTCTCACTCTAGCAACCATTTTTCTAGGTTTGTTCGAAAACTTCGCTCGAGTAAGGCTAAGTTTGCATAAGTGGTGGCAGTTTGGGCTGAAACTGAAAACTATGATTCAAATGATGCAACTATTGTGAAAGTTTTATGTATGTGTGCTCTGAAATGAAGCAATCATAAAATTGAAATCATGAAATGACTACTGTTCAGAGCGTTTCCATTTTCCGACTAATTGTTTGACTGCTTCTCAAGTTTAGAAGCCTAATTCTGCTCATTTTTTTATTAAGATGAAACAGAGAGACATTTGCATATTTTACCAAAGGCAGGAAAGTCCTAAAAAGACAGAAAGGTGCCCAAAAGATGCCGAAATAAGGATTCTGCAGACTTACAAACTTGGATATGAGTAAAATATTTAAACACAATTGGATGGTTTTTCTTAATTTCAGAAACCCTCTATAATCTAAGAAATAAATTTTGACTATATTTTGGCTTTTGGTACAACTGGATTGTCATAAGTGGTATCATTTTCAACCTGACACTTTAGAGGTTGGCAAACTAGGGCTATGAGCCAAATCCAGCCCGTTGCTTGTTTTTCTAAATAAAATTTTATTGGCGCACAACCACACCCATTTGTTTATGTCTTATCTAGGCTGCTTTTCACACTACAATGGCAAAGTAGAGTAGCTGCCTCTGAAACCATATGGCCTACAGTGGCTAAAATATTTGCTATCTGGCCCTTTACAGAAAAAGCTTGAGAAAAAGCTTAAATAAAATAGGCATTCTATTAGCCGGGCATGGTGGTGCATGTCTGTAATCCCAGTACTTGGAAGGCTGAGACAGGAGGATTGTAGGTTCAAGGACAGCCTCAGCAACAATAGTAAGAGTCTCCGCAACCTAGTGAGATCCTGTTTCAAAACAAATATATAGAACAGGTTGGGGGTGTAGCTCGGAGGTAAAATGCCCCTGGGTTCAATCCCCAGTGCCACGATAAAATAAAATAAAATGAAATAAAATAAAAGAGGCATTATATTAACTGGAGTTAGGCTTTCACAGATTTTCGAAGTAGAACTAAATCCAACCCTTAACATTCTGAACTTCCATTACTCCCAAATACATTCCATTTGTAGCCTCTAATATTTTCTCATTTTCTTTACCTCTTAAAAAATGCACTGAGGAAAACTAGCAGAAGGAAAGACTTGCCTATAGAAAAAGTATAGGGTAGAATCTCCTAGGAACCTCAGCCAGGTTTTTGAAGAGCAAACTCTACTCAATTTGTCCCCAGCCAGTCTAGTTGCAAAATGAGAAGCATGGCCCAGTTGCTATTCTAGGGACCAGGGTGATCAGAGATCTGCATGTGAGAGTCATGCCGGGGAAGGAGGCACAAAAGTAGAGGTTTTCAGCTGTGACTTCGCATTAGGAACATCTGGGGAAGATGCCAACACCAAGTCGCACACCAGACCAATTAAGTCTGAGCAGCCAGAACTGTGGCCAGGGCAACAGAATGTGTTAAAGTCCCCCAGGTGATTCTCTGGTGCCCATGAACTTCAGAACCCCTGAGTTCCAGTAATGAAGAAAGCTGGAGGTAGGGAGGACATCACTCAACTTCTTTGGCCTTTCCCTTTCAATCTGTAAAATGAAAAGGTCGAAATCAAGTTCTCAGGGCATTCCCCTCTATGATTATAAGTTCAGTGGAATTGAATTAAATTAATTTCCCCAGCAGAAGAAGCTCGGGACATTGTGACACCTTCTGTCATACAGCAGTGTGCAGAATGGAAAAGAGTGCGGAGCGAGAATGGGTTCATTGCCATGGGAACCCAGGAAAGATGATTTGATGAGGTTTTCATTGCTATTCCATGGCCCAGTACTTCAGATAGAAGAGAAGCCAGTACTTCTCTGGATCCAGTATCAGACGTGTCCTGTCGTTCCTCTGGCCTCTGCAAGTGCCTCCACTGCTGGTGGCTCACTTCCATTCACAGACAAAGACTAAACATATTCTCTGGATCTTAGACTGTACAGAGAGATGAGGGAAGCACACCGAGTGAGAATGTCTCCTTTAGAGTCAGACAATGGCAGGATGCTTATTAACTGGGAGAGGTGGGGTTTATTTATCCTCTCTAGGCATCAGTGGCCTTGTCTGCAAAAGAAGGGCAATAATCAAATCTGTATTCTAAGGCCATTGTGAGGATTCAATAGCATAATGCATCAGAAGGACTTATCAAAGTTCTGGGCAAAAGGTAGGCTAAATAAAAGAGAGATCAGTCTTATAATTATTACTATTATTGTCAGGAGGATACTTTTGTAACCAAATTCTGTCTTCAATGGCTCCCTTCCCTCTTGGTCCCATCTTGGTCGCCAAAATCATATGGCGTGTCTCCTCTTACTGGGTTCTTGTCCAGTGGATTTCGATGAATGAAGTCCAAGGACTAATGAAGGATATAGAAATATGAAAGTTTATTTTAAGCCAAAGAAAGATAGAAGACAAAAACAGCTCCCCCCACGCAGGGATGAGGGACTCCTGAAAGAGAGTAATCACTGATGGTCTTGGGAGGTGCTCTTTTAATAACTTCTTTCAGCCCCCCCCCATCTGTTCTTTTGTGATTGGTCAGAATTGGGTCTTGGGGACCCAGTGTCTTTTGAGGTACCGGGGAACCCAGGGGCGTTCTACCTCCGAGCTACACCCCCGGCCCTATTTTTTTATACTTTATTTTGAAACCGGGTCTCACGAGGTTGCGGAGAGCCTCACTACGTAGCTGAGGCTGGCCACGAACCCGGATCCTCCGGTCTCTGCCTCCCAAGTACTGGGATTACAAGCGTGCGCCACCACGCCAGGCTTCAATCTTTAATTTGAATCATTGTCTTGTGCACTGGTGGCCTCTAATCTCCTGGCACTACTTGTCTGCTCCCCTCCCCCATCCTTGTTCCACAGGTTGTCCTCAGAATGCAGCACACAGAAGGGGCTAAAGTTTTGTTTTGATTCCACAGTCCTTGCCTGGTAATTGTTACCCTCCTATCTCATTACTCTTCTCTGTTTTTGTTCTTATACAGATGGTCTTTTGTAACCCTTCCTCTTCTGGATCCTCTGCCCTATGCCACTTTGGCAATACACAAGTGAATTATCAATAATTGTACAATTATTAGCTATAGAGGACACCTAACAGGGCTGATTTTGTTAATATTTTAAGTTTTTCACAATACTGAGACAATAAGGCATTTATGAACTGTTCCAGGCATTCACACAGTAGAGGGTAGCCTGCACTACAGGCAGTCCATATGGTTGCCCCTGTTTCCTCCCCACTGCAGAATGCACAGCATCCCATATGCAACTCATAGTGGTGTTATACAGATGCATGTCCTTAGGCGATAAATGGTATTGTTTTTAATGTTTCTAAACTTCATATAAACGATATCATGTTAAACATACAATGGTGAAACCTGCTGTTTTTGCTCAATATCATGGTTTTGAGATTTATCCACGTTAACACTTGCAACTCAAGTCTATCCGTTCTGTTATCTTCTGCACTACTCATCATTTTGCCACTATTTACCCTTTCTCATGTTGATGGACAATTAGGTTGTTTCCATTATTCTGCATTAGAGAAAGAGATATTCTGCCATGTTTATTTATATGCATTTCATTGTATACAAGTAAGTGAGTCTCTTAGGGTATTTACTTAGGAGTTGCTAATGTATAGAATATACATAGCATTAACTCAGTCTCCTTTCCTGGCTACTTCTCATCTCTTAGGTTTCCAAATGTCAGTGTGCCCCAGCTCAGTCCTCCTCCCTTTTGCATCTGTACTCAGGGAATATCAACTGGCATCATGTCTTTACTTCCCAGGATTACTACTGTCTCCAGCCTGGACATGACCTCTGAGGCCTAACTTTACATATCCCCTTGCTCACTTCATATCTTCTTGTAGATAACTAAAGAACACATGGACGTTGTAAGTAATCACCAATTTTGTTTCTCTTTCAGGCACACTGACTATATTTCTGTATGCTTTCATTGAGGCAGGAGAATATGAATACTTCTTGATGAGGAAATATGCAGAGCTCAAGCAACATAGGATACAGAGTCTGGCCCAAAGGAGGCCTTGTGACCATTCCACAGGGACAGCTGTCATTGTATCAGGAACTATTCCACTGCGAGGGGTGGTGCTTCTTGAAGCTCAACCAGGCAACGTCAGTGCCTGCAGGAGCTGGGCAGATTGTGAGCCAGTGAACAGGCTAAAGGGGAGGTGGACATGCAGGAGAACTTACCTGAATACTCAGTGGTCAGGGACTAATCTGCCTCAACAGATTGTCACCGTGTGGAAATGAAGGCCCCATGTTGCTAGACTGCCCAAAGAGAATGGAAATCTGGATTTTTAAAAGGCAATAGTCTGATGTGTATGTAGGTACTTTGGATAATTCATATTCATAAAGGAAGACATGTGGTCCAGACAGAGCACATCTCCGGGCCAAGTCAGGCCCATGAATTTGAGACTCCCAGGCCACTAGAATGAGTCTGTTTCCTTCTCTGCTTTCGGAAGTACTTTAGCTCCTTCATGCCAATTTCCTCACTTGTAAATGATGGATAACAATAACTGTCTCGCTGAGCCGCGGGGATGTTATGATAAGCATTAGCTCAATGTGGAAATAAAAGGAAGTTCACTATGACTCCCAGAGTCTCAAGACAAGAGAAGCTGAGAAGGGGAAGGGACCACTGGGTGCACATCCACGGTGCCTTGATGAGGTCAACTCTGAGAGCAGCCCATGAACTCTGTTAATGTGAGTAGCCATCATAAGTAACGGGAGCTAACGTTGCTTGCTTCTTACTGTCCAGTACAACAAATCTATTGTTTACTGTAAAAAAAAAAAAAGTGGGAAGGGGCAGCTGTTAAAACTCCATGGAGAGGGGGATTAAGTCAAATATGTTACCAGGAAGACCTGCCACCCACTGTAGGTGGCAGAGCAGACCCTTGGGACATATCCGGCTATTTCCTTCCTATCTCTTTGTATGCCTTGTATCTGCAAGGACAGTGATGCAGGTCAGGTCCTCACTGGGATTCTCATCCGAAGAGGAATAGGAACATTAATCGACGATTCCACAGGATAGTGAGCTTGATGGGGAAGGGTGTGGCTGCCTGGCCTCTGCTCCGTCCCTGGGGGCCTGGCTAAGGTAAGCAAATTTTTGCATCCCTGGTTCACACATGCAAAACAAGGACCTTTCCAGTTGGTTGTTGTAGGGGATAAATGAGGTTGAGGCACCTGGAAGCAGTAGTGCTGGGCACTTGTGAAACCACAAAAACAGCCCTTTGTTGCTGTTCTTAGTAAAGACAAGCAAAGTAGATGGTAAAAACCCACAGCGATGCAGAGCCTCCGACTGGGTGCGTGGACAGCGGCCCACCTAAACTAGGACTGGAAAGACGGATATAAGATGCATGGCATCCTGTAGAGTTTTCTAAACACAGGGATGGGGTGATAGGTGAACAGTAGCAGTCCTTGGGGGTGCACAGGGGCGCGTGGGTAGAAGCCCTGACTTCCAGAGCCATCTAGCAGCAGCAGACAGAACAGGGAACCTGCCTGGGGGCCCAGGTTCAGTTGTCGCCTTCAAGTCCCCTGTATGTCTGTCTCCAGGGCTATAGGATTCTGGCTGTCTGTGCCAGTACTTTGTGATCCTCAGAGCAGACTCCCGGGGAGCTGCGGGCGGGCAGGGACACAGGACGTCTGGAGGGACAGCGGAGGAGCTGGGACGGGCGTCCACACCTGCGGTGACGTCAGCCCGGCCTCACCTGCCCGAGCGGAAGGCCTCCGGGGAGCTGGGGCTGGGGGCGGGCGCGCATCTGCGCGGCCCCACAAACGAGCCCTTCTCCCGCCGGAGCCGGGCCGCTGATTAAAATGCAGGGCCCTGCCAGAGGGCGAGGCTCGCAGCTGGACAGCAGCTTCTCCTGGGCCTTTGAAAAAGCCTCCTTCACAGCTGGAGAGAAAGTCGCCCCTGCGCCACTGGCCGGCCATTGTGAGCCGCCAAGAGTCCTGCTTTGGGCGGAAGCCGACGATGTTCACCCAGCTGTCAAGTATTTGAAATGTTAAAAAGCCCAGGGCGCTGGGGGAAGGGAGAAGACAGAGGCCACGTCAGAGGAAATGCGCGCTGCCCCGGGGCTGGAGGAAACCGTGGGCTGAGAAGTTCCCTGCATCCATCAATGAGGCTTTCAGACAGCGGGGAGGAGCGGTTCCGGGAGGGAGAGGCCGGCTCCTGCAGGGGCTGCCTGCCTGGGCGCCCCCGGGCCGAGGACAGATTGCACCTGGCTGCCTGGCATTTCATCCACCCACCCTGCCTCCTGCAGACTGTCTGGATCCACCCTAAGGTCCCCTGAATCCGCCTGGCCCTGGCCTCATGTGCTCCTTAATCCCCAGTCCACTCCCTACACCTGCCCACTGGCTCTGGGACACCTAGAGACTGTGACACTGCTTGGGGCCCCAGCCTGCAGGACAACCTCCCCACCTCCCCCACCTGTCTCTGGGTGCGCCTTTTTCTCCTCTTGAGTTCCCCTCATTCCCCAGACAGTCCCCCCAAACAAACTCAGCCTCCAGGGGCCTCCCTACCTGATTCCCTCCTGCAGGGCCGCCACTCAGAATTAGGTGGTCCTGCTTGTCTGTCTTCCTTGTGACTTTTTGATAAACCTCTTGTACAGTTCTGACCACTTAAAAACTAGCTATTGGCCCAGCATGGTGGTGCGTGCTTGTAATCCCAGTACTTGGGAGGCTGAGACAGGATGATCATAGGTTCTAGGCCAGCCTCAGCAACTTAGTGAGGCCCTTTCTCAAAATTTAAAAATAATAAAAACGGCTGGGGGTATAGCTCGGAGGTAGGATGCCCCTGGGTTCAATCCCCAGTACCAAAAACAAAACAAAAACAAAAACAACCTATGTATTAACTACCTAGCATTTGTCAGAGCTCCAGCCATCTGCTAAGAAGAAGCATAAAGCAGTCAAACTGTAGGGAGTTTCCAGGTCCCCCATGTAGACATGCAGGTGCATGCCGAGGCAGCTAGATGTAAATTCTCTAAACCTAGGTCTAAGATCCCTAAGAGTGCCTGACCCAGGTGCTGGGCTAAGCAGGATAGTCTCCTTAGGCTCCCAGAGCAACTAGACATGATGATGCTTTCAAAGGATGAACCCTTAAGGGCTCCTGTAAACCAGAGGCTTCCCTGCGGCCGGTCCTCTATCCCATGTTGCAGTTGCCGTCTAAGACTAACCCTTTGCAACCTGCTTGGTAGGTTAGTTTTTCCTTTTCTCCCCAGATGAAATTGAAGGCAGGACTCAACGTGTGTGTGTGTGTGTGTGTGTGTGTGTGTGTGTGTGAGAGAGAGAGAGAGAGAGAGAGAGATAACCAGCATACTTAATATCACTAAAACAGTATAGCAATTAAATAATAGCTGTGCCCAATCCCTTGGTGTCATCAAACCTGGAAACTTGGCTAAAATTGAGGCTCTGCCCTTCTTCCTTGACCAAACCCAAAGACGTGGCTGGCTTCTACCTTTCTCTGCGTAGGGCTTCTCCTTGCCCTTTTTCAGGCCAATAACTATGAGCCAGACCTCTGCAGGGATAGGGGTCTGGACAAATGAGGAGAGGGCCTTGAGAACCTTATGCTGAGCTGGGGGACTTCCCCACCCTGCCCAGCACGTGTGTAAACTGTACCGTTCCTTTCTTGAAATGTGTTTTGGGGTCTCTACAATCTCTCCTTATCTTAGAGGATCCACACCTGCCGTCTCTTGATGTCAGAACTTAGCTCCTTTTTACAGATCAAGTTCAAACAGGAAAGCCGAGGCATACTGATTATTTTAACAGAGAGAATCTAATTTAGATAAGGGGTTAGACAGGCATCAGGTGACTTGAAGGCAAAAATAGAAACCAGAGTCCCAGGGGGAAGTAGTTGTAGGAAGTGCTCTGCCCTGGGTCCCTGGGGACAAAGGAGCCAGGCTCCTGTGAGGAGCACACGGAAGCTTGGGGGTAACTGCACAGAGCTGCCTGTCCTGTGTTGTTCGTTCAAGAGTCGAGTCGGAAGAAAGGAGGATACGGGAATGAGGGATGAGACTCCGACTTCTGAAGAAGGAGAATGAAGAGGCTGGTGGTAGACATGTAGGAGGAGGGTGGGGGCGCAAGCTGAATAAAATGTGGTCAGCGGTGGCTTGGCTGCTGTGGGCAGGACCAGAATGCGAAAAGAAAGGATGGTCCCTGTCCTCCCTCCAGAGTTGCTCTCTCCTTCAGTGAACCATGGGCAGAAGTGACAAGTGAGCCCCAGCAAAGGGGGAAAGGACCTGGTGTCCCCAGAGCTCCATATGAGGTGTGTTGGGAGCTGAGACAGGGTAGCTTCATAACCCTGCACCTTCCCCCAAGCCTGGGTGTGGGTCTTCTTGCCTCTTTGACAGAAGTGCCTCTAACACGTTTGCACTCTTGTTCACAGCCCTTGCCTGCTGCTTAGTGAATTAAACAGACTTCTTTTTCGAAGGTCAGCCTCCTCTTCACTCAGCTCCCAAGGTCGCTGTCCCTGATTCTCATCCTGAGATTTTTTTTTTTTTTTGGCGGTACCGGGGATTGAACCCAGGGGCGTTCTACCTCCGAGCTACAACCGCAGCCCTATTTTTTATACTTTATTTTGAAACCGGGTCTCACAAAGTTGCAGAGGGGCTCACTAAGGATAGAGAGAGAGAGAGAGAGAGAGAGAGACAGGGAGAGAGAGAGAGCTGAGTCTGGGTGCGAACCCAGATCCTCCGGTCTCCGCCTCCCAAAGTACTGGGATTACAAGCGTGTACCACCACGCCCGGTTCTCATCCTGAGATCTTCTGAGAGGGAGCCAGACATAAGTTCCGTGGTGGCCACCAGGGACAATCCACAGTGTCCAGTCTTCCTAGCGATTTGCTTGCAGCACATCCCCTTTCCCTTGAGGCACAGGCAAGAGCATACTTATCCCTGATGCACAGAAGCTCACCCTGGAAAAACCTGGCTGCAGCTTCTTCCCAGCCTGTTGTCATGGGGGAGGGGAGAGCCACGCGGTTGGCCTTTTCTTCCTCATTCTGAAACCCTGCCTCATGACCTTGTACCTCATTCTGGAATGTGACATCTGTCCATGTGTTAGTGTCTCCACTGAAGTTTCCATGATACCATTCTGTTAAATTTTAACTAATAAATTCCCAATTAGCTAGGTGTGGTGGCTCACACCTGTATTCCCAGTCCTTGGAAGGCTGAGACAGGAGCATCACAGATCCAAGTTCAGCCTCAGCAATTGCATGAGACCCTGTTTCAACATGAAGAAATAAATTGGGACTAGGGGTGTAACTCAGAGGGAGACTGCCCCTGGGTTCCATCCTCAGTACCAGAACAAACCTAAACAAAATTCCCAACTAGAGGAAAGGATCATACATCACAGGAAAAATGTCATTTACCCACTCACTTCCCTACTATGTATGAAGCACCATAAAGGTAGCAAAGAGGGAAAGATGGCATCCTTTAGCATAGTGGACGAGTGATCTGAAGGGAAGAAAGAAATATAGAGAAATGATTACAATGGGGGATGCAAAATGAAAGGGGAGGCTGAGAGAAAGAATGCAGATAAAGGAACACTGGAGCCGGGTTTTGCACAAGACGTTCCTTCACCAGTTAGAGAAAGAACTGAGGGTTCCACAGGCAGGGATGTCAGCACCTACAAAGGCTTGGCTTATAAAATAGGAGAATGTGTCAGAGACAAACAGGAAATATGACGTGACCGCCGTGCCAGGCCACATAAGCTAGGGAGCCTGGACGGGGTTCTATAGCCGTGGGGGGTCACACACGCTTTGATCTAGGACGCCGGTGATATTGTTCCATTGTGTTTTATTTCTTCCAGTGTCGATACAACAGCTTGAATTTGAGTTGCCGGGTAGGAAATGAGTGTTTGAAGAATAAATTGTGGACAGCCGGGCATGGTGGCGCACGCTTGTAATCCCAGTACTTGGGAGGCTGAGACCGGAGGATCTGGGTTCGCGGCCAGCCTCAGCTACTTAGTGAGGCCCTCCGCAACTTAGTGAGGCCCTGTTTCAAAATAAAGAATAAAAAAATAGGGCGGGGGGTGGAGCTCAGAGGTAGAATGGCCTTGGGTTCAATCCCCGGTACCTCACGCACAAAAAAGAAAAGAATAAATTTTGGGTAGTATGCACTTCTAAACAGAGGCAGTAAGAGTATCTTTCAGGAGGTCTTCTAGGGTTTTAGAGACAATGATGCCCCCAAATCAGGTCTCAGCACTACACTGGACATGGTAACAGACGCAAAGTCAGAGATCACCCAGACATTTCGTATCATAGATTGGTTCATAGCCCTGCCCTGGACCAGTTATTAGGAAGATCGGGAAGCGGAAGCTGAGAAGACACCAAGGATAATGGGTTCATGACGTGTGTGGGACTCCCAGGTGGAGATGTCAGCGCAGGTGTGACGAGAAGTCGAGAGGTCAGGTGTGACCCCAGGTGAAGCAGAGCCCGGGAGACCTGGCTTTCACGTTCATGGGACAGAGCTATGAAAAAAAATGGACATTCAAATAAGACCGCTGATATAAACATGTTCCCATATTTCACGTGTGAGATTATTTGAAATAAAACTCCAGAGGTGATAAACCGGCCTCAGAATACTTGGCTCAGATGGATGTTGAAGAGACCACTGAGAACAGGGACCCTTTCTGAAGACATCTCACCTCCCTCCAGCCCCCCAAGGAACACCTAATTTACAGCCACACAAAAAATGCACCGGGGATCAGAATTTTGTTGCAACACAGTGACATCTAGTGTTCAACACGGCTAACACCAAGAGACGATTCCCCAGGGAAGCCCTGGCTGTCCAATATTCTGATCTGGGTGTTAAAGGGAAAGTTTTAGAGGAAGGGAACAGTCTCGTGATCTCATCTTACCCATGGTGGGTGGAAAGGCTCTCTGTGTGCACACAGGACAGCTCGCGTGTGCATTACGCTCAGTTCAGAGGTGTGCTTTGAAACCTGAACATGTTTATTCCTCATCAGATGAAAAATCTTCTTTGGCATGTTAACTTTTGATAGGATTTTTAGTTAACTGTAATACAATTATTAGAACTTGGATTATCCATGTGCTTTAATTATAGTCATTACGTTTTTTCACATAAATAATATTATGCTAGTCTGAAATTGTAAGAGCGGTTTGAAGATATATCCTCAGATGTCGGATTCAGAAGGGCAGGGACCAGGAATGTGCCTACTGGTCCCAGTGGATTTTCGCATTGTAGGGCAGCCCTCCTGGCATTTGCAGTTTGATGGAATGAGCGCCTTGCTAGAAGCAGGTGACCCCCATGCTTGTCTTGGTGTTGTCATTAATCTGCAATGTGACCTTGAGCAAGACACTGAGCCCATGAGCTGCCGCTGCAACTAAGACAGAAAGCCGAGTAATCTTCCACACACGTTTATCCAGACGCAAAATGAGGTGCTCCGTCTATTTCATTCTGTCAATCTTCACAGCTCCACTTTGAGATAGGTGTTACTTTCCTCCTCATACAAATGAGGAGCGCATAGCACAGAGAGATGAAAGTGAATGTTCAAGTAGTCAGCGTGTACCTGACAGACCTGGGGGGAGCAAGCGATGAGGGTGAGCCAGGCTGCCTGGCCCCAAGCAGGCTCTGGGCAGGCATGCACAGCTGCCATTTATACTCAGCATCCTTTAAATACAGTTGCAGCAAAACACCATTGAGTAGACACTAAACTAGGCCCTTGTTTCTTCTAGGAAATGCAAGTTGAGAATATTTTATATGTCTATCTGCATCTCTCCATTCTATATCTATCTCTATTGATCTCTATCATCTATTTACCATGTATTATTTACCTCATATTCTCTTTCTGTCATCTAACTAGCTAGCTATTGTCTATATATCTATCTATATCATCTTTCCAGCTATATCTAGTCTATCACACCTATCTATCTATCTATCTATCTATCTATCATCTATCTATCATCATCATCTTCTATCATCTATCTATCATCTATCTATCTATCTATCTATCATCTATCTATCTATCTATCTATCATCTATCTTCTATGTATCTTCAAGAAGCAATTGGCTTGATATTTCACTTACAATCAGAAAAAAGACTTTAATGTTCGACATACCAACACTAAAATTGTTGAGTTTGACCATCTCCAAAATGGAATCCTAAGAACCTGCTCACGTGTCTTGTTTCCTGCCTCAGTTCACTGCAGCCTTACAGGTGAGACATTAGCCTTTCCACGGTCGTGAGAAAGAGCTGATACGCGCTCCTCAAATTTCCCAAGATGGAATTCGCTCTGAAATGGAGAGAAGAGTAATTCTTTACCATTTTTCACCACTTGACATTAGTAGATTAGACTTTGTAATATCCAGCATTGGTTACTGTTAGACGAGCGATCTTTCATACCCTGCTGGTAAGTAATTCGACATTACTGCTCAACTCTGAAAGGCTGCATCCCCTTCATTCAACAATTTAACATTTTATTCTACTACTTCCCACCATTCCTGCAAGAACATGACTTGTCATTATTCATTACAGTATTTAAAAATACTAATCTTTTTTTTTTTTGTGGTACCGGGGATTGAACCCAGGGGCGTTCTACCTCCGCACTACACCCCTGGCCCTATTTTTTTATACTTTATTTTGAAACCGGGTCTCACGAAGTTGTGGAAGGCCTCACTAGGTAGAGAGAGAGAGAGAGAGAGAGAGAGAGAGAGAGAGAGACAGGGGGAGAGAGAGAGAGAGAGAGAGAGAGAGAGAGAGAGCTGAGGCTGGCCGCGAACCCGGATCCTCCGGTCTCCGCCTTCCAAAGTACAAGCGTGCGCCACCACGCCCTGCGATAAAAATGCTAATCTTTGAAGACACCACAACTACCCATTAAAATGATATTGTGAAATAATTCATAGTCTATTCGTATAATATTGTGTAGTCTCTGCAGTTATTGCAAATTTGTATTATATTTGCATGTGGCATATAAATAGCTCTAGTGCACAATATCAAGCGAACAGTGCAAGTTGTAAACCTTTTTCTGTAGTATATGACAAGTATATGTGTTTGTTTGCTAACCACAGCTATACATTGCTCACTGTGTTCCCAACACTGATCCAGAAAGTTCGTAAATATTAACTCATTTAATTCTCACATCAGCCCGCTGAGAAAGGTGCTACTATTAATCCTCTAGAATAAGGAAACTGACACATGGAAATATTAAATAACTTGCCAAAGTTACACATCCATCTCTTCCTCTCTCTCCGCCCTTTTCAGTCCTTCTCTCCTCCTACTATCCCTATCTCTACCCCCATCTTTACTTCTCTTCTTAGCCTGTCTCTTACTCTACATATGCATGTGCAGTCATGTCTACACAAGCAGAAAACTGCTAAGTTAGTGGGTTAACTCAGGGGAGAGAGAGGAGTTGGTGTACTCGAAGGAGACATTGACTCTTCTGTAGAGTTGGAAATTGCCTAATTTTAAAGCAACTGCATTTTCACATACTGCTCAGATAATATCAAGGATCTGTAAACAAATGTGCTTGCTTTTTTCCTCTATTGTGAGGGATACTCGCCCTCTCCACTAGAAATGAGGTCGGTTCTTGAAGCCCTCCAAACAGCCCGGCCTGTGCACCTGCTCGTCTGCAGACAGCACTGCAGACAGTGCGTGGAGGCGCCCCTCCAGTCCACACCAGAGTCCTGAGCGCTCCAGAGCTCCCTGTGGCCCTCTCCTCTCCTACCCACGCCAAAAGAACCCTTGGAAACGATTTTTTTTAACTTTTTATGTTCATTTATTGGTGCATTGTAAATTATAATTATACATTTTGATATATGTCAGGGTATGAACATCATACATGCACACATTGCACATTTAGCCCTCCCTCCAATCCCACCCTATTCCCTCCCCGTTCCCTCCCTTTCATGCTCCAGATAGTGATTGAGTCTCATAGGTTTGTGTATGTACATCATGTGCTATAGTGTGTTTCCCTCCACTCCCCGCCCAACTCCCTCAGTTAGGTTACCTTCTTTGTCCATCTAAAGATTTCTCCTTCTTCCCTTCTAAGTCCCTTCTACGTCCCATTCTATCTAGCTCCCACAGATTAGGGGGAAGAAAGATAATCCCAGTCATTTGTTCTGAAATCTGACTGATTGTAGAAATCACTTGGAAATTTTTTCTGAAAGAATGAAGGAATATCCCTATATTGAATATTATATTAAAGTTAACCAAAACTAAGATAGGATTATAGGTTATGTATTTTGGAATATTTTTAGGTGACATTTATGGTCAGTCCAACTTAGGGACCAGATACTGTGAACTACACACCGAGTGGAAAACTTACAGTATGGGGAATCAGACATAATTATTATTATTATTACTTTGCTAGT
This sequence comes from Glis glis, assembly GCA_004027185.1. Classification (NCBI taxonomy): domain Eukaryota; kingdom Metazoa; phylum Chordata; class Mammalia; order Rodentia; family Gliridae; genus Glis; species Glis glis. Next base: position 39,954 of record PVJS01001352.1, on the reverse strand, counting down.
TTGGTTACTGGGGATCAAACCCAGGGGCATTCTACTGCCGGGCTACACCCAAGTCCTTTTTATTTTTTTATTTAGAAACAGGGTCTTGTTAAGTTGCTGAGGGACTCACTAAGTTGCTGAAGCTCAAAACCGTGATCCTCCTATCTCTACCCCCCAAGTACTGGGATCACAGGCATGAGCTGTCATGCTGGGCTGTTAACAAACATTTTAAAAAGGACACCTGAGTGGGCAGGTTCATGGCCACTGGGTCAGTCTATAGAAATGAAAATATCCATGATACAGATCAACCTAGGACATTTCCCAGAACCCCAGGAGAATAAGAAAGCTGGGTGTCAGGGTCCCAGTAAGCAGGCTAGGGGTGTGTGTATGGAGGAGGGAGCCAGGCTGTTGAGGCCACACCTAGCCCCACATAAAGGAGGACTGTGACTGATGGAGCACAGGCTCCTTCTGCACAGAGCTCACCTCCAGGGACATGGTGTCGCTGTGAGGGTGTTTAAACTCACTGTGGAGTCCTCGGCAAGGTACGGACACACTGGCCATTTGGTATATCTTTGTTCAAAGTTAGGAAGATGGATGAGGATCCCGGAGAGGATCGTCCTTCGCTTGTTCCTTTAGTAGGTCAATGTCCTCATCTGATTCTTTTGGAGCCTGAGCCTGAGGGCTCCCCACACCTTACACCCCAAAGAAGACATAAAATTAGCGGGAGCAAGACTGAGTCTGAAGGACACCCACGCCAGTTCTCTGGGTGCTTCCTGCCATCAGTTGCTGGACTTCTTGCCCAATCAATGGCAGTGCCCCACCAGGTCACCGGGAAGGGGGAACTGCGATGCGGAGGGCAGGGCAGCGAGACAGGTGTAGAAATGCTCAGCTCTGGTGGTCATGCCCATCCTGTGGCACACAGCACCTGCTCCCCTCCTCAGTGTCCTTGTATCTGACCTGGCGCTACCTACACCACACTTCTCTCCAATCCTTGAACACTTGCTAAAGAAGTGAATCACTCAACACCAAGACTAATGCAATCGCCACACACATGCTCTACACCTATTTTAGGTTGTTGAGCTGTCAACACATCAAAGAAAGTTCCCACCTCCCCTGCCCCATGCCTGCTGCTTCTGCACCTTCGTGTCTTCTGTAAGTAAACCCTAATTCCTACCAAGTCATGAATTTCCCCCTTTATTCCTTATACTGCCTTCCTTTCTCAATCAGCTGATTGCCAAGTTCCATCAACCATCCCCTCTTCTCCCATTGACCACAACTGTCCTTTGTCTTCATCCACCAGGAAGACTATAACCATTCCCTAACTAGGCTCCTAGATTATAAGTCTCGCCATCCAAACTCTTAACCCCACTGCAACTAAAGCAATACTTCCCAAATGCAAACCTTACCTAAGATATCCCCTGCTTAATATCCTTTAAAAAGCCCTATCCCCCACAGTCAGTTTACAAACTGTTCCACAAAGCTGCAGGAATCCACCGAAGCATTGTAGGGAGAGAGTTGAAATGTTAAACCAGTTAGTTCTCCCTACAGGCAGAACCCTAGCACCCCTGTCCTGATCAGCCAGAGTGTAGCTGTATCTGTACCACGCCTTTGGATTCTGGCTCAAGTATCAGTTTAAAAATGATCAACTGCTATTTTTTTTTAAAAAACTTGGTCTGTAGAACAAAGTCAATTTTTCTTTAGTTTGACTTGCACAGTTCTGCATGGGTTCTTATTTAACTTTTTAATCTCTGCTCTTTACTATTTTTGCTACCATCTCTGTGTCCCTTAAAATATAGTCACTGCTGCATTTCTTATGTCTTCGTCTGGTTTAGGATAATCTCTCTCTCTCTCTCTCTCTCTCTCTCTCTCTCTGCTTTTATACATCTAATATACATTCCTCTTGGTTCTTCAAGGCACACTTCAGCCTCTGCCTCTTTGCAGTCTTCCGTGACCTCCCACCCCACCTTCCCCACCTGCATGGGCTCGCCCAGCCCTTTCCTCTGTCTCCTTTTATGCACTGGTCACACTGGGCTTGGTGGTATGCATGCCTGTTAACCAGGCCAACCTAGAAATTCTCTAGTGCAAGGACCAGACCCACCTGTGTGTTGCAGATTGAGTTCCCTGGGAAACAGACTCCAAGAAGGGATTTAGGGAGCTCCCTTGAGATCCACATTGTGGAGGTAGAAGTGGAGAAGAGGCAGAATTGAGCAGAGGAAGAAGTCAAACATGATGCAGATCGAAGAGCAGTTTCCTACCCGGGGGAACTGGAGCTAAGATAGCCACTGGGGATCGTCCCAAATTGGAAAGTGGCCAGGCCTTCATACTCCCTGCCAGAACAGGGGTCACTTTGGGCAGAATGACCATCTGATGGTACTCTCAGCCTCTGGGACAAGCAGTCCCTCATGGGAAGTGTTCAGGACACTCTGCCTCAGGCCTATAGACTCCCAGGTGTAAGTAAATAACTGATGTATACACTGATGGAGAGTGGGCAGGTGATGGGGAGTTGGATCTGCTGCATGCCAGTGGAATTTTTATAAACATGGCTCCTAATAAAATAGAAAAAATGGTTACAAATATTAAAAGCATGATCATAAAGGGGATTATAGTGGGAGACAGCAATAAAATGGCTAGACACGCAAAAGAGATGCTAGAAATACATCAAAGCACACATGCCCCCACCCTACCCCGTCCTTGGTTCTCCAAGGCAGCAGCCATGGCCCAGGGGCTGCAACTTGTCAAGTTCAGAAGTGATATGTCTATGAGACACTGTCCAAAGATTTTGGGTGTAGACAACTACCAGTATTTTGCCTGGTCTCTATCCACCCAAAGGTTCTGGGTTCTGCTGTCAACTGTCTCATCTTCCCCACCCTCCAGGAAGGTCAGAAACAGTGGTGGGAAAGACACAGAAAGAAGAAATGGCAGTAGAAAATGACATCAGAGGTGCAGGGGGCAGCCACGGTCCCCACAAGACTCAAAGTAAGTCACAAGCTCCATGCCCCAGAGGAAGAGTCCCTGTGGTATATTTGGGTATCTGTTAAAACCCTGCTAAAAGTCAATCCTCCTTAGCAAGACGGCTTTCGTCTCTTAAGTATTATTGGTCCATGGGCAATGGCCCTATTTGTGAACATCTGATTGCTTAGAGGGGTTCTCATTTACAGACCACTAACAAGATTAAAGTGCTAATTTAAAAAGTGCTTAGCCTAGATATTTAAGCAGCACCAGCTTTGTAAGTTTATAACTGCTGCTTCTGTGTTGGTTGCTAAACAGGAGCCATTTCATTCTCTTGCATTGAAATGGATCAGATAAATCACATTAGCTGGGTTTACGGAAGCAAGCGATGACAGGTTCCTCAGAACCGAAAGCTAAATAACCCCGACTGGGGTCTGACTTTCTTTCATCATGCATTCTATCTGCAAGCTCAATACCTATTTAAAGGGGCTGATAACACTCCACCGATACTCCTAGCCCTGTCCTCAGACATAATGTACCGTTCCACCAATGCTATGGAATTTAAACATTTTTGATACAGTCTATTAAAGAGAGGGATTGTGGCTCATTCAAATGGAGCAACTTCTAATAAAAAAGTAAAAAAAAAATCCGTGAAATCACATGCCGCATTTGCAAAGGCAACTGGTAGAAATCACACAAAGATGCTCTCTGTTCTGTCACTGAATTATCTACCCTAGGCAGGCAGACCTGATAAGAGAATTCATTTCACACACACCTCAGGAAAGGAACGGGAGTAGATCTCATGATCTCCCCAGACAGAAAGGAAGTTCAAATTACTGCAGGCTAAAAGCTCCTGAGCGCTTTCAGATGCGACCATTTGAAAGTCTCCTTCAAATAGTGACAAAGGGCTTCCCTGCAGCACCTGGGTGCAGGTTACCTGTTTGCAAAGAGCCTCTCTGTATCCTCTAGGTAAGCCTGCACACACTCCACTGGGTACTGTGTTTCATGAGATGAATGAAGTGAAATTGTGTAAGAAACCTAAATAAGCCCAGGGTTCTCTTATATAGCTTAGTATTTTGCAGCATTTTCTTTCAGAATAGCAGACCTATGTCACTTGATTAAATGGTTTAAGGATCTTATTTAAATATTTAATTCCATAATTTGAGTTCAAATTAATAAGGAAATGAGAGGGCTAAATTTGCAATGTGTGCATGTATGATGTTCATACCCTGACACATATCAAAATGTATAATTACAATGCACCAATAAATGAACATAAAAAAATAAAAAGAAAACATCACTGTAAAAAAATTAATAAGGAAATGAAAAGGTCACTTTTTTTTGGTAGTGGGGATTGAATCCAGGGCCATTCTATCTCCAAGCTATACCCCCAGCCCTATTTTTTATTCTTTATTTTGAAACAGGGTCTCACTAAGTTGTGGAGGGCCTCACACATTAGCTGAGGCTGGGTGCAAGCCCATATCCTCTTGTCTCAGCCTCCCAAGTACTGGGATTACAAGCATGTGCCACCACACCCGGCTCAAGGTCATTATTTTTATATTGTTTCTATAATTTATGTTCTAATCATACCTGAACATAAGAAAGTAGGGTAAAAAGAAAGAAAAAACTAAAGAGAATTATCAAAGAATTTTGACAAATAGGAAAATAAAAATGTCTAAAAACAACAGATTAAAAGGGATAATGTTACTGTGTGCAGATTATAGAAAGCTGGAAATATAAAGAATAGAGATTGAAATCTGTTCATGGAAGAAGAAGTTGAAGAAAGGCAAAAATAGGCTACCCAGAAAGGTCATAAGATGAAGAGACATGTCCATATCCCACCAGAACTGAAAACCATGAAACCTAGTCTTGGATTTGCCACTCACCAGCCTGGGACCTGCACAAAGTTTTTCAGTATTCTGATATTGACCTTCTTCATTTATAAAATAATAATCATAATGATATCTACCTCATGGGCTTATTATATGTGATACAAACGCATCTTTTCCAGCGTTTCAGTGTGATAAAAGATGTAGCTGGTAATATCAGACATGGAAGTATGACAGTGAATCAGGCAGAGCCAATAGTGGTCATAACTTCAACGTATGGTCATTGTGAAATGAGTTGACCGATGACTTAATTACATCATGAATGTGATTATACAATATCACTATTATAATGTTATTAAAGAAGAAATAATATCAATTATAATATCTAGTAGGAGAAAACATAAAAAGCAAAATCTCTTTGAACAATTTCCAAAGGACTACGATAGAACCAAATTTAAAAATTATATAAGGGGTTTGAAGACACAAACTCAACCTTTTCATGTTCAATAGTTGATTGTTTCACTTGCTCCCTGCAGGGACCTATGTGGAGTCACTTCACAGTCTGGTGTGGAAGGAAAATGCAGATACTGTAATCGCTCTAGCTGAATGCTACAGGCAACGGGGGAGATGATGCTAATTCTTTTCTAGGCTGTAGGTGGAAAAAAGAAGGTGGTTTTAAACAAAATCTTAACAAAGAGTAGACTCTTAACTGAGGAAGAACAGGGTGATGATCATTTAGACTTGACTTGTAGCCCTTGATAAGGCACAGAGTGGAAAGAGAAGACCCCGAGTCTATAAAAGGTTAATAAGCTTGCTTCAGCTGTGGTGTGAAAATGGGGGAAAACAAGAGGTTGGAGAAAGAGGGAGAGACTGAGAGGAGAGTGGTGATTGTACGTCCTGCTGAGGAGGTGAAATTCCTGAAGCAACTGAGATCCAAGGATTCACTCAGCCTGTAGCATGAGGAATGGACCAGCTCCAGTTTCTAGTCCAGCATGGAAGGAGGAGATCAGAAATTGACATTATGTCCTAACTACAAGTAAAAAACGAAACTAACGTAAAGAAATCAGTAATTCTTCTTATCTCTATAAGGTAAGTGAAATCATAGGTCAAACCATAGCCCCTGAAATTGGAGAAACAGCAAGGAAAATAGATAATCACAGCTTACCAGAGCAAAACACGCCAGCAGAAATGTATGCTGGAACCAGTGACAAGTTAGGAAAACAGAAACTATACGTGATACATCGCTGGAGGCTTCATGTGAGCCAGGGTGAGTCGAAATCTCCGGGTAACCCTCTCATAGATGCGTTCCCATACTTTTGTGAATGTTATATCCAGGATTTTGACCAGGTTCTCACAGTAAATATCCGAGAAAAATCTCCTCATACATTCGGCATGGTCTTCCCTCAGGATAAATAATTTATCCAGAGCCTAACCTGTTGGGGTTTTATCATATCCTAACTGACATAAAGGAAGGGAAATATTCAACTCATATCTAAAATCAATAATCTAAAGTATCCACCCCGTGAAACTAGAAAAAGAAGCACTAAATAAACCCAGAGGAAGCCAAAGAAAAAATAATAAAAATTGTTGCAGAAATCGATAAAATTGAAAACAGAAAATCAATAGAGGAAATTAATTATATCAAAAGCTGGTTCTTTGAAAAAGATCCAGAAAATCAACAAGCCTCTAGCCAGGCAAAGTAAGACAAAAAGAAAGAAGAAACAAATTGTTAATATCAGAAATGAAAAAGGGAACATTGGTATCTGTTCCATGGACATTCAAAGGATAAAAATGAATATTATAAACAGTTTTATACCCACAAACTTGATAACATAGATGAAATGGACCAATTCCTTGAAAGATACACCCTGGAAATATATTGTCACACACAAAAAATTGTCACACAAGACAATCTGAGTAGGCATATTTATATTAAAGAAATTGAATCAATAATTATTAGCTTTCCAAAACAGACCAGACCCCCTGAGTCAACTGGTAAATTCTACCAAGCACTTAAGGGGAAAAATAATACCAAATATCAACAGTACCTTTCATAAAATGAAACCTGAGAGAATTTTTCCGAACTAATAATACCAAAGTCAGACAAAGACATTACCAAAAAAGAAAAAAATCTACAGACCAGTGTCTTTTATGAACATATAAGCAAAAATCCTCAACAAAATATCAGCAAATAGAATTGAAGAATGTACAAACATAATTATATAACATAATTAAGGGGTATTTATTGCGGGTATGCAAGCTTGGTTCAACATTCAAAAATAAATTAATGTAACCCATCACATTAACAGGTAATGAAGACAAATCACACGACTATATCAATATATGCACAAAAGGTGTTCAACAAAATCTAATGCCTGGAACAATTGAACATCTGCATGCAAAAGAAAGGGGGAAAGTGTAAATATAGACAATATTCACTCCACAAAAATTAAGTCAATATTTATAGAGACCTAAATGTCAAATACAATGCTATAGAACTCTTAAAAGATAACAGGAGAAAATCTAGATTCCTTTGGGTTTGATGAAGACTTTTTAGATACAATACCAAAGACATAATCCATGGAAGAAATAAGTAACAAGTTGTATTTCATTTTTTATATATTCATTTATTGGTGCATTGTAATTTTACATTTTGATAAGTGTCAGGGTAGCAGAATCATACATACACACATTTCTCATTTATCCCTCCCTCAAATCCCACCCTATTCCCTCCCTCTTCCCTCCTTTTCGTGCTCAGCATAGTGATTGAGTCTTATAAGTTTGTGTATATACATCATGTGCTTTAGTGTGTTTCTCTCCCAACTCCTCAGTTAGGTCACCTTCTTTGTTCATCTAAAGCTTTCTTCTTCTTTGTCTGGAGTCCCTTCTAAATCCCATTCTACCTAGCTTCCACATATTAGGGAGAACATCCTACTTTTCACTCTTTGTGACTGACTAATCTCACTTAGCATAAATTGGTAATTTCTGCTCTGTGAAATATACTATAAAGAGAATGAATAAACAAACCATGAATTGAAAGAAAATATTTCCAAAATAAATGCCTGATAAAGAACTGTTATCAAAATATGCAAAATATTTTTAAAACTGAATAATAAAAAAATGAATAACCCAATCAAAAATGGAAAAAACACCTCATCAAAGACAGAAAGATGGCAAATAAGCATATGAAAAGATGGTCCACATTTGATGTCATCAAGGAAATGCAATTTAAAACAATAATGAGATGCCACTACATATCTATTAAAGTGGCCAAATTCCAGAACACCAACACCACCAAATGCTGGTGAGGATGTAGAGCAACAGGAACCATCAGTCATTGTTGGTTAGAAGCAAATGGTACACCCACTGTGAGAGATTATTTGAAACTTTCTTACTAAATAAACTAAACCTACTCTGATCATACAATCCACTCAAATGAGTTGAGTGCTTATCTCCACACAAAAAGTTGCACACAGTTATAGCGGCTTTGTTCCTAATTGCCAAAACCTGGAAGCAACAAAGATGTCCTTTGATAGGTTAAACCATAAACAAACTGGAACATCTAAACAATGAATATTATGTAGCAATAAGAAGAAATGAGGTATGGCATCACGTAAAGACATGGAAGAAACTTAAGTGCATATTACTTAGTAAAATAAGCCAGTATGAAAAAGCGAAGCCCTATATGATTCAAACTATATGGAATTTGGGGAAAGGAAAACTGTTAATACAATGAAAAGATCAGTGGTTGTCAGAGATTAGAGAGGGGGGATGGATAAACAGAGCACAGAAGATTTCTAGGGCAGTGAAACAATCCTGTATGCTATTATAATAGTGGATACATGCCATTAATTATTGGTCCAAAGGCATAGAATGTGTGGGTTTAGGTTGTTAATGATTTGAATTAAAAAAAAATGTACCACTCTGGTGGGAGATGTTGATGGGAGAGAAGGTATGCATACTGTGGTCAAAGTAAGCATGGGATATCTCTGTATCTTCCATTCAACTTTTCTAGGAACCTAAATCTTCTCTAAAAAAAATAAAATTTATTTTTTTAAGAAAAAATGGACCAGAGAAGGAGGAAAATGATGGCAGCTGCAATTGTGTGGACATGAGACAATGCATGAGTAGGAAAAATTGCATGCCCTAAAACTCAACAACACTACTGAGAGCAGGGATACAGAGTGGATGGAGATAGGAGATAGGAGATATGTCTGAAATAGAGTTCAAATGTTTCAAACATGGAATATGGAAAGTGAAATGTGGAAACGAGGGTGGTTCCCGGAACTCTAGGACTCTTCCTTAAAAGTCTGAGAATTCTTGGCCATCATTATCACACAGGGGTATCATGGTTAGATATAGAATACCCCCTAAAGAGCTCATGTATTAAGCTCAGGGTTGATATAGTTAAGTCTTGAGGGTTGTAATCTCATCAGTATATCTCATCTCATTATAATGGATTTATCTGGGCAATATCATAGTCAGATAGGGTGTGGCTGAAGAAGGTGGGTCCCTTGGGGTATGGCCTTGGGGATTTATATGGTCCCTGATTCTGGTGCTTATTCTTTCTCTGCTTCCAGCCTCCATGATGTGGGAGTGAATGAAGCCTTGTTCTCTCTCTCTCTCTCTCTCTCTCTCTCTCTCTCTCTGCTTCCCGCTGCCATGCCCTGAGATCCATGGATCCCTGTCTCACATGGACTGAACTCAAAATCTCCAAGGAAACCATAAGCAAATAAATCTTCCTTCCTCTAAGTTGTGGGGTCAGTGGATTTGGGATTATAGCAGTGAGCATGCTGACTAAGACAAGGACTAACATGAATTTGAGAGCAGGATAAGGTCAGTTGATGAAAGAAATTTACTCCCCAAGTACTATACTGCTCTCACCAGGCTGGTGTGCCTGCTGGCATTTTTAAGTGCATTAACTTATATAATTCCCCAAAGAACATGGCATGTTAAGCATGAGCTTATTCAATTATTAAAAGAAAAAAATATGGTTAGAGAGATTTAATAACTTTTCCAAAGCCCTCCTGTGCTCTTCTGCCACATTTCAGCCACCAGACAATAGGCCTGAAGTTATCCTTTGAAAAGTGATGTTTCCTCTTGTTGACTTATGTATTATTTGAGAGAGAACAAGTCTTTCTCTCCTGTTCCAAAGTCTAGGAAATCTGATTCTGACAACAGAGAGAATAAAGGCCAGTCAGCAGGCAGAAACGAAATGTGCAGTTCACCTCTTGCTGTCAGGAACAGGGTATAGGGAGCACGGACCTGCTCATTAGCATCTGGGTCTGCCTGAATTCACATTCCTGCCAGTGGGGCCAGAATGAATCTGGCTGTTCACTCCAGGGAGAATCTTGAGTAACTGATCAATCCAGTAATTTCTCTCCATGAAGGTGACACCAAATCTGAAGCAAAGTGGGTGCAAATCAGGAAAGGGATTTGAAAGAAGGGGGCAGGGAAAAGATCAGCAACCTGGGTGTGCAACTAGCCGAGGGTGCTACAGCCTGAGCTGGGTAGGTCACCTGCCTTGCTGAAGTTCTGCTTTCTGCCCTGCAGTGGGAACAATACCGTTTCCTCTCAAACTGTCACCTGAGGTCCTGTGGAGAACCTCAAGCAGGTTACAGCAGTAACGCGTGTAGGGGGCGTGGCTACTGTGCTATGACATTGAACCCAGATTTTTTGCTTCTGTCTTTTCCAGTTCACCCTATCTTCAGTCTTCATCTTAATTTAGTTAAAACATTACTGAGCACTTTTCATAACTCCAACACTTTAAACACCTTACTGTCCAGGTAGTTAATGACTCTGTGGTGGAGTGTTGCATTGCTATTTGTTAAATAACAATTATGTAGGAAGACAAAAACAAACAAGCAAGCAAACAAACAAAAACAGATCTTGTTTAGGATAGCAACTAGTATGATGGGTAAATTTCATTTTGAAAAGAAAGGACTTGATGCTGATTCTTTCCCCATGAGCATCAGGATCTGAGCTTCTGAGCAGTCCTCAGTCATGTTTTTCAAGTGGTTGGAATCCCATTCCATCTCCAATGTGAAATGTGGTGAAAAGGAAAACAAACAAACAAAAAAGAGCAATATAGAACCTTTGTTTCCATTATTAAAAACAGATACCTGGACATTGATGCTAAGCATGAATTACGAGCAATGAAGTAAGTATTAAAACAGGAATGTTCATGTCTCTGCTTGGCAGAAACCAGCTACTCTTTGCGGCTACCATTTGACAAATATAGTACAGATTGGGACTAAAGTGCTCATGAATACCTTTGGGCTAAAGTAATAACACGTTGTACTATGCATGGAAAATACCAACCCATCTCTAGCTCTGTTCCACTCCAGCATCTTTTTTTTTTTTTTAATAGCTGCCTGCTATTCTGCAGTGGAAGAGACTTTCAGAAATATTCACCATTTTCTATCTCGGTACTAGGGAAACTAGAATATGGCCAGTTTTCCCATTTACTCTCAAGAGACTCATAGCCTCTGTGGTGACTATAGTGAGCCTCTGACAAGTAACCCACATGAGAACCACTGGACTATACAGTTCAGTGCTTGCCTATTGTGCCTGAAATTTACAAGAATATCTGAAGAACTCTTTGAGAAATCTACTAGAGTAATTCCCAATAGTAATGCAAGTCCAGCTTTTGGTACTAGAGAAATCTATCAACAAACATGAAAAAATGAGCCAAAGTTACACAAACAAGATGACGTTTGTTTATGATAGGATGATTGCTTGATTCATTTTTGTTCTGAAATGGTCACATTTACAATCATCAAAATAGCATATATTTTAGTAGAATATAATTTGCAAAAGCTTTCATATACATTTGCTTCGATGTAAATGTTTTTTACCTTATTTGATAAAACATCTATAACAACTGCCTTTAGGTCTTATGAGATTAATATTCAGTGAATTAATGAATCAATAGTTTATTTATACACTGAGGGTCTACTGTGGGCCTTTGTTGGATTATATGGATATGGATGCTGGATACGGGATTCAAAGACCTCATGATGCTGCACTTCATATTGCTGGATGTGTTGCTTTGGGTAGGTCATGACCCTCTCTCTGGGTGCAGTGTCCTCGCTGTATAGGATGTGATCCCTAGCACAGGCTAACACTGAAAGCCTGTGAGCTTCTTCAGTAGGAAAGGACTCAACCAGTCTGCCACGTGATAGCCTCAGTTAGCAGGCGACATGGCCCGTATTCCTGTCCCAGACGTCAGCTGCACACGGAGTGCTCTCTGTCCCTGAGAGACAAGGTGTAAAGGCATTTATCCTCCAAGACCAACTGCTTGTGCCAACAAGGACACCCACAAGTTCAGCGACTCTGCGGTTCATCTAGCGGTGTGCCCTTGAGCTGGTCAGGCCCTTCAGCCTCCCAAGTCTCCAGCTCCCATCTGCCCGGTGGAGATAAGAAAGCCTCCTAGAGCTGCGTGTTGTGTGGAGTAAGTGAGATAATGTGTGCAAATCCAGGGCGCAGCAGTTGGCCTCTAGCACAAGCTCAGAAAATGGAAATTCTTCCATCCAGGGTCCCAGGGGGTAGAAAGCAAGAAAATATAACAATAAAGGAGGGGGGAAGAAAAGCAAAGATGGATTGCCATTCTTTAAATAAAACCAGGGAGCGAGGTGTGAGAAAAATAGAGAAATGCAGAGTGTATGAGGGAGAGGAATAGCTACAGGCACTTGGAATAGTGCTGAAAGATTCTCATAAGTAAAAGCTTCTTTTAAAATATTGGAGTTCCTCCATATGGGAAGCTTGGGGAGAGAAGAGGAAAAAAATTAAATTAAAGCATTTGAAAGTATATTATAGTTTTATCTCTTTGGCTCTGCGATTTCAGAAATAATATAATTCTATGGAAAACATGCTGCCAGAGGATTTTGTATAGTGGCGCCCCAACAGAATGGGACTGAATGATGTCAAAAAAGCTTATATAACAGTTTTGTTTTATTCATTTACATAAATCACATTTACCGTAGGTGTTTTATTCAAAATAAAGTTTGGGAAAAATAAATTGAACAGATGAACCTAGGCAAACCTGGTGATTTTTTTCACGAGTAGTGTTTGATGATAAAGGCATAAAAGCATAATGTGGTATCATTTCACCAAGGCACAATATGGATCACCCATATGGAGCAGAAGTTGATAATACTGCAAAGAAGCAAAAATAAACAGAACAGATGTACTTGTAAAATCAAGTCTGCACCCACCCCTGAGTACCTGCCTGGTGCTGGAGAAGTTTCTATAAAACTCAAAACTGGCTTCAAGTCACCTTCCCACGGGGACTCTTGGGAGGACAAAGATGAAATCTATGTGATCACACAGAGATAGGAAAAGGTTTCCAGAAGCAGCTCCAGGCCCCCAGGGGAAGCTGAAACAGAACCTGCTGCCTGCACAACAGAACCAGCCACAGTGCCCCAGCCACGGTGCCCCATCAAGGCCATGGGGTCAGAGCACCGGTTCCAGTTCCCGTTCCTCCTGCTGCTAACAGAGTCCAACCCCTGAGTCTCATGTGTTGGTTCTTCAAAGATAGAATAGCAGAGCCGTTGCCTACTTCATGGGGAGAATGTGCGGCACAACCAGAAAGAAAAGGAAAGAAGAAAAGATGGAAGTACCAACCAGAGAGGCAGGGTTCTGTCTACTGTGGTTGCTCAGGGCCCTTTTGAGGGACACACCAAAAGAGTGTGATGTAAGGTATTCTCACTTCACAAGGAGCTTAAACCTTTGGGGAGCCTGGGTGTTGGATAAAGATTCCCGCTAGAGTCCTAACATGCCTGAAAGTATGTGTGCCCTAGACTACTCTACCAACCAGATTAATCACATGTGCACAAAACTAGAATGCTTAAGGCAGTAAGTTATTGTTTCTAATTCCATTTCTTCTAATTTAACCTGATACCGTGGTGAGTTGGACAAGGGGGGATTAATCCCCAGTGCTAAGTTGCTTACACAGGGCACTTGGGACCACCAGGACCAGAACTGTAATGTTTCCTAATACCATGCTGCTGGCTTCTCTCTCACACACATAGACACAGTCCCCATGGAGGGAATTTTACACCTCAGTGGTCATGAACATGGAGCCTGTGTCTGAGAGGATGGCTGTCTTAAGAACACAGGAGGCCCCAGTTGTGGTGTGTAGAGGAGAGTATATGAAATCACTTTGATGTGTAAGGCATAGAGCTTTTTGCAAACTGTGAAGTGCTAATACGCATATGCAGTGTTGTCTTTGTCACCAGTTTCCAATCCAACAGCAGAGAAACACGGACTTCTAACAGTAAGGCCTGGGATGTACTGTGGGGCTGCAGGAGCTTCTTTCTCACCCACTGCTATGGGCCAAGCTCTTCTGACTCCTCTGTTTTGCCTGAGCCCCACCTCATGGGGCAGCCCAGGACATTGCTACATGAAGAAAGCCACAAGCTGCTCAACTTACCTGTGCTCTGCAAGGTCCCTTTGCGTCGTTCACAAGAAGAAATTGGAAATTCTCTTCCCCATAGAGAATCCATGGCTGCCTGTTTCAGAAAGAGGCAGATGTGATTTCGGTAGCCCAGAAACACAATTTAAAGAAGCTGAGGACCAAGGGGGAAAATAGAACAGAAAGGAAATTCTCCTTTTTGCCCATAGTAAATGCAGTCACATGGTCAACAGCTGGAACACACCATCCATGGCCCCTGATGTCATCAAGTAGCCACCCATCTGCTCAGTTCCCAAAGCAGCCAGGAATAAATAGCGTCCCACGTCCCACGCACTCCAGCTGTCCCCGGCATCCAGTGCTCAGAGAATTTTTTTTTCTAAAAATAAAATGAAATAAAATCATCACTTTTCCAATGGAGAGAGTACTTGTGTAGGGAACAATTACTTGAGACAGGAGCCATTGTTCCAAAGCTACCTGTAGGCTTGTCAAAGCATGAGCGGAAGTGGTCTCTTTCTTAGTGATGAGCCTCCTTAGAAGGAGGGGCTGTGAGCCTGCCAGGGTAGGAAATGCTACTTGTGACTGCTCATCTGGAGGGAGAGGGGGATTACTTGATATCTGGGTTCCACTGGGATGCTGGATTTAGGTACTGAGTGCTGTTAGCCCCTGGGGATCAGTACATCTTGGGTCACATTCTGGGAGCTGTTATTTCTAATCAGATCCCCAGAGCCTCCCTCTGCAGAATATGGACATATGTCAATTTTCAAGAATAGAACTGGCAGATATTTGCAGACATACAGCCTTTGGGTATGCCAGCATTATCTTCAGTCAAGTTCAATTTTAGAGGAAACACAAATCAAGCAAACACTTCCCCTTGGACTTCAAGTTTGAGAGCAGAAATTCCAAAAGGGAGTTTATCATCGAGAGAAGAGGACAGGGTCTGATTTCCTATCATGGCAAGGAGAGCCTGCTCTCCTTCCCCACCCCCTCTAGGGTCCCTGTTACCCAATGTCTCTGCAATGCAGGAGATTCCCCAGATATGAGCTGCCATGGAACAACAACCCAAGTGCCTGCCAGATAGACTCCTTGTCATTATTCAGTCACTCAGTCCTGTTGTTTAATCCTTCCACTAATGTCTGCAGCACTGCAGAGACACCTCTCCTGGCAATGGCTTGATTACACTTGATTATACGATGGCAGTTATATGAAATGTATGTGTCTCCTCCACTGGAACGCAGCTGGAGGGGAAGTGTGGACTCCTAACAGAAAGGCATTTTTTGCTTATTTATTTATTTATTTATTTATTTATTTATTCATTCATTCATTCATTTAGGAAACCCCTGCCTAGCATGCATCATGTACCAGCCAGTCTTCAAAGTGTTTTAGAGGAATGAGCTCATCCAGTCCTCCTAACAGCACTGTAATTCAGTGACAGCCGTTGTGGCCATTCCACAGAGGGTGTAAACTGAGGCAAGAAGAAACAAAGCACCTTGTCCAGGGTTACCTGGTGAGCAGGTGGCAGAACCAGCAGCACCACCCAGGCAGGCTAGCTGTAGAGTTCACATTCTCCATCACTGGACTGCAAGTATCTTCAGGGCAGGATACAGATGTGTCTCCTTCACCTATTCCTCCCCAACTCAATAAATTCTTGTTGGTCAACATGTAAGTAGCAATGAAACCTATGCAGGTACATGAGTATATACATATACATATACATATATATATATACATATACGTGTGTGTGTGTGTGTGTGTTTCCATATGAGGTCACATCTTGGCCAGTTCCAGGAAAGACACTGCTCCAGGCAAATCTCTAATTTAGGCAGAGCAAGCTGTGGCACAGAAACACCCTGGATGAAGATGAAGCCAGACAGGCATTGTTAAACCCACTTTGCCGATGAGCACACTGACTTCTATGGGTCAGATATATAAAAGAATCTGATAACAGAATGGGTACACAAGCTTGTTCTTTAGGAAGAAAATATTTCACACGTAATTTCCTGGTTTAAATTTTGAAAAAAAAATATGATTGCAAAAGTAGCTGATATTTGATTCACTTCTTTAGAGCCTTAGTGAGTGTAAGAATCTGTCCAGAGAGCTCTTGGTAGTAGAGAACCCAGAAAAGCAACTACCACACTGAGGTTCTGGAAAAAGGAGAAGTTTGTCTCATCAAGATAAGTATCAGAGAACTGGACCTGGCTTCTTCTATGTCCTGAACAGAGGCCACTTGAAGCCCTGGTGGGCTTGGCAGAGAGTCAATAGCTTTTATTAATTTAATGCAAAACAAAGGAGACGGGGAAGTTGTTCACTTAATAATTCTGAGTGGAGGAAATGCTGGCCTTGCTGGCTATGGATCAGGTAGCTGCACAGTGGGCAGTATTCTGTCCAGGCCTCTGCTCTTAAAAGGAGAAGGCAACACTGCACGGTCCCACTAAGCAACACAACACAATCTGAACTGGGCTGAGATGAAGAACGGAGAAAGAAAGTCCATCACACGATGGTCCCTGAATCACCAAGCCACACGCAGCCCCTTTCTGATCTTGCATGTTTATTTCCCTTGGTAGAGGACAGCTTAAAACTCTGATGGAAGCTGAGAATGCTCTTTTCACAAATTACCTACCTGGAAAAGCCAGAGCTAGTGCTTGGGAGAGGCACTGGACACTTGCAAACAGTTTTGTATTAGCAAAACAGGGATTATGCCATTTTTCTACAGGTCTGGAGAGACACTATTTAGATTAAATATGGCAAAGTTTTGATAGCATGTTATAAACTATGAAGTATTGTAAAACTGCAATGAACTAAAGCAATTTTCTTTTAAGGCATTCTCTATGCAAATTGACGAAACGTGGAACCCACACTAAAATACTGATGAGTCTAGGAAAGTCTTTCTGGATACTAAACTGGAAATACGTTGATCACACCAAGGTTTACAGAGGATTTGGTAAAGAAAAAAAAATGATGGACTGTCCTCAGTCCCTTTATAAAATGCCAAATTCATGCAAATAAACATATTTCCAGCAATCTCTAAATGAAGGCTACCATTTGCCCTTGGTAGGATACTTACCAATATGGAAAGCAAATACCAAGATTATGGAAGTGCATGTTTACATCCTAGGACAGAGACAGAGCACGGATTTAAAGGGTGGTGAGCTACTGGCATAGGCTCCTTGTTGAGCCTCAGAGGGTTTAGCTGAAGTAGCCATTCTGTGTTATTTTAATATTCTTGGACATTTTAGAAGCCTCTGATATTTGTAAATAGCTGAATTAATAAACATGGACTGTGGTAGTGACCATTAGTCATTTAGGTTTGTCTAGCCTCCCTATTAGCCTTCACATGCAGGTTGATGAGGAGCTCCCCAGAAAGACACCTGGCAGAGTGGATGATGGCATCCACACAGGTGAGCCTGAGCTCCATCAGGGAGCCTAGTACACCCCAAATGCTCTTGGCCTCCCGGGGAGGTGTGGGCAGTTACTCCCCAGGAGGACTGACCTCTGGTTAAATTGTTGATTTGGTTCTAAATATTCTGAATCCCTGAATTGAGTTAGTGGTAAAGGTCAACACTTGGGGATGTGCACCTTCTGCAGAGCCTGAGAGCTGACCGTGCAGTGGATGGGAGAGGACAAGCCATGTGCCCTGGGCAGCTGATGTCCACCAATCCTTAGGGACAGCTGTGCCTCTGCAGGGAAGAGCAGCTGACCAGCAGAAGGGGGACCTCTAGCCACCATGTCCTTGTGAGGCACATGCTTCTGCTCAGCTCTGCCCAGACAGAAATAAAGAAGCAACTTTTTCTAGCTTCCATGTATGAGAGAAAACATACAACCCTTGACTTTCTGAGACTGGCTGATCTCATTTAGTATCATATTCTCTAGTTCTATCTATTTTCCTGCAAATGACATAGTTCTTTTTCTTTATGGATGAAGGGAATTCCATTGTGTGCATATACCACATTTTCTTTATCCATTCATCTGCTGATGGACAACTAATTTGGTCCCATAATTTGGTTCTTCTGAATTGGGCTGCACTAAACATGGGTATGCATAGAGATAAGAGGAAACAAAAGGGGATTCAGATAGGTGAGGAGGGAGGCAGGTAGAATAGTGGAAGGTTTGGGAGAGGGAGGTAGAGAGGAGACAAAGGAATATAGAGGAGGGTAACAGTTCAAATAATGTCATGTCCATACATGAAGGTATCACTACTGATCTCACTAACATGTACGGGGAGGAAGTGAGGGGGAGCGGGGTGGAGTGTGGAGAGAAATACACCAAGTGCTGTGTGCATGTAGGTCTGTATCACTTTGAACCTCACTATGATGTATGCTTACAATGCACTAACAAAAGTATATTTAAAAAGATGAAAAATTGGCTCTTCTCCTTCAATGTAGTCTAAACCCAGCCCTTCACTGTTTTTGTTTTGTTAAACATTTTATTCCCCCTTTTTATATGTCTCTCCTTCCTTCTTGTTCTTTTCTCTCTCTTTCACTATCTGTGATTGCTTCTCTGTCTCTCTCCCTCTTCCTCTCTATCTCTCCTCTCCCTCTCTCTTTTTCTGTCTTTTTATCTCTCTCTCTCTCTCTCTCTCTCTCTCTCTCTTCTCATGCAACTTCTTAGATCTTTGGACATTTTGGTAAGAATTTCAGCACAGGGTTGTGTTCATCTAAGTGGCTCCTGTGGCATCTTCAGGTCCATTATTTGGTCACTCTATTATTTTATTTTACCTCTGAAAGTATTTTTTTACAGACATACAAGTCTAAAGTTGTGCAAATCTCAATTATCCTAAGACTACAAAGAAAAAAAATCAACCGGGGACACTAAAAACAAGCCCTTTTAAAGATGTTTAAGTATAAAGAAATGTTTTACAGAATACTTGCCAGGCTGAATCTTATTGCAATTATTAATCCGGAAGAGGGGGTGCACCATGTCACTTCCAAGTTTGCACACAATGCTAAAAATGCTGCAGAATAGAAAGACGTCAAGCTGACAGGGGTAGACGGCAGCAGGAAGATTGCTCAAGGCGGGATGAGTGGGTGGGAAGTGGCGGATATGCTTGGGTGTGGGCAAGTGTGAAGAGATGCATTGTGGGCAAATCAGCTATAGAATGGTTTTCTCCTGGTCATCAGAGGAATGGTACCAAAAAGACAGTTCCAAGTCATCAGTAGCTATGATCCGAATATTTAGATATTAGGACCCTACTGAAAATGTTTCATAATTTACACAATAGTGTGTGTGTGTGTGTTGTGTACACATACACTGAATAATACCACAAGACTTTACATCATCATTTGGCAAGACTCAGGTTAATAATTTGGTTACAGTTACAAAACTATCTAATAATGAAAGAATTTGGACATTCTTGACACCAAACAACTTAGAATCTGGAAGGGAAATTATCCATATGACCCAGGTAGCCCAGTCTTCCCTGCACTGTTTTAAACAAAATGCTGACTTCTACACAGCCTCAGAGGTAATCTTTTAGAAAGTACAGCTAGGATACAAGGATATTATTTAAAACAGGACTTTGAAACTCAACATTGCATTTACCTTACAAATGTTGTTGGAAATGTGAAATGTTCTATTACATGATGTCCTCTTTAGGATTTTTGTACCATATATAGACCTGCTTCTCTTGGATGGAAAAGAGAGAACATTTTGCTTTATTTATTTTTATGAGTCTGTGAATTTTATAACTGTTCTTTTTTCCCCTCTCTGTGTTAATTTCTAGGAAGTGAATCGTCAACTTGCAACCTATGCAGGGCAAGTTTAGGAGAGCACACAGAAAAAATAGTAAAGATAATTTGGCATCCACTCTATTAGCTGAGTATAGTTTGAATCAAACAGACACCAACCCTCTAACAGCCCAGACAACCAGCCTCAGCTGCTGGTTCCAGGAACACTCACAGAGCCTCCACATGTTGGCATCAAAAGGATCAGGCAATTCAATCTGGACTGTCCTTAGTCATGTTCCCTGATTTCCAGTCCTACTCCTGCCCTCTGCCCCCTGAATGTAAATTGCCTCTTGTTTTCCTCACTTCGATGTGTAGAAGTCCTGTGACACTTGATCCTTCTCACCTATAATATTTACCCCTCTGAAATGACAGGCCTGGCCTGGCCACCAATGAGGGAATCTCTGCTTAGGCGATGCAGGGAGTGGTTCCTTTTAAGTTTCTCAAGTTGTCCCTGTAAGTTCAATGGTGTAAGGTGAGTCTGTGTTTTAGTGGAGGCCAGTTTAACTTCCTAAACAATGATTGAGTGTAATACGTTATATAATTTAAAAAATTTCATTGGGATATGGAGCCAAACATTTTTGAGCAAATATTTATTTCTTTACCAGGTACATCTACTATTTACACTCCTCATAGGAAATCATGGGTCTCCTCGAATCTAGAGTCTGTGTTGCTGGAGAGAATGTGTCACTTTATAGGAAAAATATTTCAAAGAAATGATAGAATCAAGATTACAACAGAAATAAACTCTTCTACAACTCTCTCTCTCTCTCTCTCTCTCTCTCCAGTAGGCTGTCTATCACTAACATTCTCCCCACTTCATGTCAGGCATCCAAAATGATTTTACATATTATCCTTGATGTGTCCTTATTGGGGGTAAAGATATATTTTTTACCAGTGTACAGCTCAGTGTCCGACATATTTTATCTGTACCTTACATGTATTCTAAAAAATGGAATTTAAATTCAATCACCTTGAATGTTTTGCTTGAATACCTTCAGTTTCCTGGAGACAGACAATTCTATTAACTTTACTTGATGACTAGGCAATATGAAAAGGATGTTTGGGATCTAACATTTGTGCATTGGAGAATTTGCAATAAAATGGTCAATTTGTAAGGATATATATGTATATATACACATGCACATATATATAATATGTTATATAAACATATAATTGGATGATTTATTCCAAGTTAAGAAGATTTTATTTCATCAACATACTCTGTAGTATAGGAAACAAAGTGACTTGTTCAAAGTCACACAACTAATTCATAAGCAGATCAGAGCTCCCAGGTGAGAAATCCAGCCCTGCATGTCAGTGGCTTCGTACACAGAATTCTTTTCCTGACACCATCTGATAGATTCTAATCTAGGATTGCTTATCCTCTTCACGAGATAGGAATTTTAAAATTCAGCTCAGTATTACTAACTGCCGTGATACATTTCCACGCCAAGGTGTACACCTGCTCCTAAGTTACCAGACTTGTAGAACTGGTTCCTTGTCTCCAGGCAGTCTCTGCACACTATTCTCTATGTTTGATCCCTACAGTAAATAAAATTGGGAGGAAAGGCAGCATGGAATCTGAAAAGTGGCCTTGCCTTACAGTCTCCTGAAGAAAAAGTAAGACCACGCCTTTCTCCTGGAATGCAGAAAACCTTGCAGATGTGGCTACATTCTCCCATAGCATCATCACAGGGGCCTCATAGATCCCCTCCTTCACTACTGTAACAAAGGTCTCTTCTCTACTCGCACACTGCGAAGTGGCCATTCCTCCATCTATAAAACAAAAACCAGCTAGCATGTACCCCGTCATGTTCCAGTAAGAGATCTTCTATTTTTTTATTTTTAATTTTTTTCTGAGAATCACTTCCTTCATAAGGCACAATTCATTTCCTTAAGGAAATTGCTTCGTTTCTTTGGATAATTGATGACAGAGAGACCAATGCTGGTGGTGACTTGATCCCAGCAGGGCATTTTGAGGAGGGTTCCCAGGGCTCAATACCCTCGGGCTCCTCACAGTTGCCAACCCTAGTTCTCTATCTGTTCTATATATTTAACAAGTTGGTCACTATCTCCCCTTCCATTTATATTTTGGCTAAGATAACCAATTTTGTTATCTGTTGCTTGCAACCAAACAACCTTAACTGCTATAATGTTCTGGTCCAGGACGACACCACTCCTGGGCCCAGTTTCTGCATCTTCTAAACTTGTTAGTTGATCCTCAGTGCCTTACTTCCCCTGTTTGCTTTTGAATATTTATCTTCAGCAGGCATCACTTGTAATGTTTTATCTCCTGGTGAAATCCATGATAGCACACTGGAGAGAAACAAAGTCATTCTGGAATTGTTCTGGAAGGGTTTCTATGAGGAAAACAAGTTTGGATTGAGACATGAAAAGCAAGTAAGAGTTGACAGGAAAACATGGGTGCTATGAGATGGAGTTGGGAAAGTGGTGTGGGCCAAGAGAGAAAGGCCATTCCTTAAGAAATAGAGACAAGAGAAGAGGGGACTGAAAATAGGTCCACATACCACTGCAGCTTTGGATCACCTGATAGAAGAAATTGTCCTTATTCTGAGGACAGTTGGAAGCCACTAAAATATTTTAGCCCAGCAGCAGCATCCAGTTGGCACAGTGAAGTAAGTTCAGAAGTGTTGAAAGCCAGCTGGGGACATATGGTTGATGGAAACTTCCAGAGCAATATTCTGTGGGCTGCGCTCCTGACCAAAAAATGCATTCTTTCCCACAACACCTGCTTCAGCCTGTGGTTTCTTTATTATCAGAAAGTCTCAATAAATACCAAGAGATTCAAGACAGAAATCTTGGTCTTGCCTTTTGATTCCTTCAATTTCCCCTAGTGTAACCTCACAAACACTGAATTCACCACCGAATACTATAGATTCTACTTCATAAAAATGTATACTAAATCTGACATCTCTCATGGCATTGCCTCCCTTAAGGCCAGTACTTTCTTTTTTAAAAAATATTTCTATTGGTTTATTGTAATTATACATCATAATGAGATTTAAAGTGATACAAACACATCCACACAGCACTTGGTGTATTTACCTCCGTATCCCACCCCACGTCCCCTTCCTCTCTCCAAATACATGTTAATGCGATTGGTAGTGATGCCTTCATGTATGGATATAATCTTATTTGAAATGTTCCTTTTTTCATTCCCCATTTTCTCCTTCTTACTCTTCTACTGGTTTTTCTCCTCATTTGACTAAAGTCCCTTTTGTTTCCTATTTTCTCTTTAGCTTCCACATATGAGAGAAAGCACACGACCCTTGACTTTCTGATACTGGCTAATCTTACTTAGCATACTACTCTCTAGTTCCTTCTATTTTCCTGAAAATGACATAACTTTGTTCTTCTTTATGGCTTGAGTAAAATTCTATTGTGTGCGTATACCACACTTTTATAATCAACTCATCTGTTGATGGACATTTAGTTTGGTTCCATAATTTGGCAATTGTGAATTGTGCTGTTATAAACATGGGTATACATGCATCACTATAATATTCTGATTTTAATTCTTTTAGGAAGATACCAAGGAGTGATATGACTGGGTCTTATGGTGGTTCCATTCCTAATCTTTTAAGGAAGCACCGTACTGATCTCCATAGTGGTTGTACTAATTTACAGTCTCATGAACGGCATGTAAGAGTCTCTATTTCCCCACAACCTCGCCATAAGGCTGGTACTTGCTGACTCATTGCTGCAGTCATTCTTGGAGACAATAGCTCAGTCTCCACCACTCACAACCTTAAAATTCTTTCTCCCTGTTACTTTCAGTGTGAATTTCTTTAATTAAAAATGTTATTGAAATCCTCCACCGTGTCCCAGTTGTCATGGGAGCATCAGAAGGCTGACTGTGCTGGGTACAATCTCAGTTTCCTCCTCTGTCCATTCTTCCACTCCAGTCTCTGACCTGCTTGCACCCTCTTTCTGCAGCCATATCACGTTATCTGAACGTCTCCATATACCTTGAGTGCTTTTCCACATCTGTTCTTCTGTAAGCCTATTCCTTCTGTTCTGAATATTATTCTCTCCTTCTTTACCTTTAACCTTCAAAGAAGATAACCCTTGCGGATGGTTACTACCCTTTCTCTGGGCTCAACATGCTCCTTGCTTTTTGCTGTCCCTCACACTCATCACATGTGGATGTAGCTGTGTGCACGAGTCTCCAGTGCAGGTACCCGCTTATTAAAGGCAGGGACAGGGCTATGTTCCTTGTGTGTATCCTGTGGCTGTTGTACATCTCAGGAAATTGCCGGGTAGACCCAGAACTGAATGTGAAGAGAAAGATAAAAATGTACCCTGGTCAGTAGTCATAACCTCTTGGGGCCCGTGATCATTGTCAGTGAATTATTTGCTATGGCAACATTCCATTTTTTTTTTCATGAAATCTGTGGATTCACATTTGTTTTTCTCTCAGACATTAGTTCTGTCACATTAAACAATGCTCTACTATTTGAATGTTTTCCCCTCAAAATATGTCTGGAGAAGATAAATCCGGGGAGAGGCACATTTACAAATGAGAACACAGTCTACGCTGGTGGCTCACGGAATCTCTTCAAACATCCCTCCTTCTGAATTGTTTTCTTAAATATACAAGGGATGATTTCTTTGTATAAAGCAGAAGATTTTTTCATGTAAACAAAAAATGGTGTTTTACTGTCCTTGAGATTACCTAGTAATAGTAAAAAAATACATGCTGAGGCAAGTATGATATGGCAAAAGAGGTTTTTTGATTATATGTTACATGTTTTATAACAACCAATTTGAGATATATCTTTTTCTTTTTGCTACTAACCCATGTTTTAATCTTACCTCAACATTAATACATTAATTTCTGCTGTATTCAACTCAGTGTTATCAGCATATGAAAGTGATTTATAAACTTTGCAGAGCTATATACATATAAAGTGTTTCTATAATATTATCAATCAATCTTTAACTAATAAGTACCTGCTATATAAAAGTTAGTACACTAAACATAAATAGAAAGATTTAAAAGTGCTGGTTTCTGCCCTTGAGTAATTTGCAGATGATTTTGGATAAACCAATCAAAGAAATGATAAACTATCAGCAAAACACAGTATGTGGTGCGGACTAAAGAGCTACCTTACCTGTCTAGTTCAGAAGTTGAGAACATTGGTTATGAATGCTTTTTATTTGGTACTGGGGATTGAACCCGGGGGCATTCCACCTCCAAGTTACACCCCCAGCCCTATTTTTTATTCTTTATTTTGAAACAGGGTCTCACTAAGTTGCAGAGGGCCTCACTAAGTAGCTGAGGCTGGCCGCAAACCCGGATCTCCTGTCTCAGCCTCCCAAGTACTGGGATTACAAGTGTGCGCCACCATGCCTGGCTCTGTTTTCAGATCTAGCATAAGGAGTTCTTAGATGTCCCCCAGTCTTCCTGCCCTGTGAAGTCTGTATCCTGCCTGCTAACCTGTCCCACAGTATAGAGGGAGCTTTGATTGTGAAGAAACAGCTCTCCTATGATTAGATTCTGTTCTAAAGCAAGGATGAAGGCATTTTGCAAATGTAATTAAGGTTCCAAGTCAGTTGGAACCTTAATCAAATGGGAGCTTGCCCTGCGTGGACATCAGGTGAAAATCCCTGGAAGAGGGGCTGACATCTCCCTCAAGAGGGATATTCTCTAGCTGGCCTGAAAGAAGCACGTGGTCATGAGTTCTACAGCCACATGGAGGCAAATTCCATGCACAACCCAAGGAGGCTGAAAGGCAGATCTTGTCCCACCGTGCCTCTAAATCATCTTCACTGATATTCTGAAGATAGCTTTGGGAGACCCTGAGCTGAGGGCACACTTAAGCTCCATCTGGATTCCCAACCCACAGAAACTATGAAATAGTAAATGCTAATTACTAAGTTTGCGGTAATTTATTATCCAGCAAAAGATATCTAATGCAACCTCCATTCCATAAGATTCCCCAATTTGTACCTGAACACTGTTCTGTGATGTCCATTCTTCATAGTCCCTGCTCCTTGTGTGTTCTGAGCTGTTGGAGGCAGGGATGAATGAGTTGCAACCATCAAATCCTGCAAAGAGTGAGTGATTTCTGTTAGGAGATGAGAAGGCTGCTGGCCCAGAGGAGACACCATGGAACTTAACACAGATTCACCAGCACACCTGAGAATCATGAACTCCACCTCTGGAAGGAACTGCTGAGTTCACATTCTAGTTCTTTCAGTGTACCCTTGTGTTTCAGTCAGAATTCTCACTTCTGCGAACCAAAACACCTGATGACCACAACTGAGAGAAAAGAAGATTGCTTTGCTCAGAGTTCTGCAAATTTCAGTCCACGTTAGACAAGCTTCCAAGTAGGAGCTGGAGTGGTGGGTCTTTAGGGCATGATGGTGGAGAGCAGGAAGGAGAGGAAGAGAGCTTGTGATCAGCTTATGGCCCCAGGGGAAAGAGAAGAGCAGGCCACATCCCCAGGGAACCCTTCTCAGTAACCAAGTCCTGCCTCCAACATGGCTCCCTCTAGAGCATGTGGTCCAGAGACGCTTTACATCCAAACTATAATATTTGTGTCTCACGGAGGGACAGCTGGCCTCTGGAGTATCCAGGAGTAGAATACAAGCTTCGCATCCCCAGGTCAATGTTCACAACAATATTACAACTTCCACCGAGTCAAGGAAAGGTCCCGCCAGATGGAAACGGTTATTATTGTCTCAATCTCTTATAGTTCAAAAGAACAAGATGAGAAATTATCCAGTTTTCCTTGCTTATATCATGCTGGTGGTTGTTTTTTCATGATAAATTAGTAATAACTCTCAGGCACATTTGGTAAGCCAAAGAAAAATGGATTTTTTACAATGCATTGAATAAACATCATCTTCCGGTTGAATATCTCCCATTCTCCACCGGCTTCAATACAGTAGAAGTTTATTGACGTATGTACTACAAGCTACATCTGAGTGATTGCTTCATATATTATGATATGCTACATTTCATCCTGTTCCTTTTCTGCTTCTATAGCCCAAAGACTTATTGGAATCAGTTGTTTCAGACTCATAAAATATACATGACTTAGAAAAAAAAGAAGATTATTGTAGCAAGAATTCCACCAGCCTTTTGAAGCTGCATCCTTGATTATTTGTTGAAATTCATTTCATTTTTCTATCATTATCCCAGTGCATGTTAAGTCCTGCCATAGAGTATAAATGTACAATCTGCTCAGTGAGGCAGTTTGTAATAAGCTAGCATGAAACAACATTTTCAATGTTATGGTTTGTTGACTTTTTTATTTTTTTTAAAGAAGCGAGCACCCATAAAGCAGAAAGTTTGTTTGAAAGTATGAATTCTAAAATAAGTCTTTTCCTAAAGCAATCCCATCTAAAATTTAATTAAGCCATCCTGTCCTAATCAATAAACCATCCACATTCCACACAGCAGACATTTTTAACAGGAAGATTTATGGGATGGTTGAAGCTGCAGGTTTAGAGGAAAATTCAGAGAAATCTGAGGCTGGAATCAGTGTTTGGGTTGACTTCCACTGCCCTCCTAGATCATCCTTCCAGCATCTGCTGTGTCAGAGCCCCTGCGCACGGCCTGCAGGGATGGGTTCCGTTGCCTTCTGCAGGAGATGGGGAGAGGAGAGTACTTAATGTGTTCAGCTCCCTCCTGCCAGTGGACTGCAGTTGCTAACTTTCTTCTCCAGCACCACAGGTATAGTCAGGGAACCCTTTCCACATGACACTATTTCTAGGTTTTGGTTTCCACTGCAGGTTGGTAATAGCTTCTCATTCTGTAATGGGTTGGATTTAGAATGTCCCCCTAGCTCTCATAAAATGAGATAGCAATGTTGGAAGAGGGGCTTGGTTGCTAAGGAGGGGTCTCTGGGAGTGTAGCCTTGGGGATTTTATGGTTTCTCCTCCCCCTGCTCTATCTGCTTCCTGCCTCTGTGATGTAAGAGTGGAACCTTGCACCCTCCCTCTCTCTTGCCATGAGCTCCTCAGATCTGACATGGACTGAACCTCTAAATCTCCAAAAACCTGTGAGTAAGCAAATCTTCCCTCCTCTAAGTTGTGTGGTCAGTCATTTTAAGACACACCCCTATTGCATTCCCTAAATGCTGCCCATATCCTTGTACACAATACCTTTTTAAACTACCCTCAATATCAAGGTTTTGGGCGCCCCATTGCTTTTGCAGGGAACCGTGCCTGCACAGTTAATGCACTTGGATATGCCCTTTACAGTCCTTGTACACATGTCCTCTTTTTCCTCTTCTAAAACTAAGGAGAAAATATTCCTGCTCAAATTGCCTCATGGACTTATTAGTGTATGAAATTTGAAAATATGTGGTTAAATGCTCTTAAAGATTTAACATTTTCATTCAAGGCTTGGTTTGTGCAAGACACTCGAAAGTCACTATGCAAGAATGCAAAAATAGCTCAGGCCTGATCCCTGCAAACAGATAACTATAATAAGAATGCGGTGGAAAAAACCAAAGCTGAGACTAACAAGAGGATGTGTGAGTTTAGTGCAGCTCAAAATGGGGGGAGAGGGATGATGGAAGTTTCCAGCAGAAGGTGCCATTTGAATTGGATCTCAAAGGATGCGTGGGGTTTGACACCGAAATGGACAGGCTAATCCAGGATGAGAGGCATATACAGAGCAGGGTAGGAGACAAAGCCTGGCAGTCGCCTAACAGGCTCCTCGCACTCAAGTCGCTCTTCTGCATTGCAGGTTTCAGCGTGTAAGTCGCTTTCCTACAGTCTCTTCCAGGGTTGTAGCTCAGCCATTGGTTCTCAGGTGTGGTCCTGGGACCAGTAGTCCTAACATTACCTTCGAACATCCTAGAAACAAACAGCCCCACTGTAGCAACCCTGAGAGTGGGTAGGGCCCACATTGCTTTCACCAGCGCCCCAGGTGCACCTGAGGCCAGTTAAGGCTGTGAAACAGCGGCTATGGTTGGGTGAGGATGAGCTGCAGGTGGGGAGGAAGGAGCTATGGACCAGGGCCATGTTCCATCATGGTGGCACCACAGTGGAGTCAGGGGATCACACCCTGCCCTGCTTCTGCTCCATGCTTCACCTGTGGCTGCCTGAGGTCAACTCATCTTAGATATCTGCTCTTTAATGTCTGCACACAACACGAAGAACTTGAAGTTCCTTTTCCTTTAAGAAAATGTTTCTTCCAGGCGAGACATGTGTAGCCCCCAAGTCCTTTTTCTTATACATAATAATAATGACGTATTGAAGAGAGAAATCTTCATCGACAGAAGGTCAACGTGTGAATGCAATGTGCTACTTCTTGGTCCTGTGACTCTAAACGAGTGTCATCACCTTGCTTAGCTTCCATTTCCTCTTCTCAATTGGGAATAACACCACCCACCTTGCAGAATCATTAAGAAAGTGAAGTGAGACAATACTACTGAGTGCATGAAAGTGAAGGTGACTTCTCTTTGGTGAAGTCCCACTCACTGTGGAAGTCCCAGTGTCCAGGTCACATCCTATAGGTATTTTCCCCAACTGCCCAGTTGGACTGGATTTCTCTATTACACACTGATTGAGTCTCACCCACAGCCATTCTCCTATTGCTTCCTATCGCCAATTTAGGGCATTACTTCATCAATGTCTATCTCACCTATTAGACAGTATGTACCATGATGGGGAACTTTTTTTTTAATCCATTGAGGGTATTTAGTGTCTACGACATAGTGTACACTCAATACATGTTTCCTGAATGACTGCATGAGATGTCCTCAAAATTATTACCAACCTTTCTAAATAGTCATGCAAATAGGAACTGAATAACAAAATAGTCCCTAAGTCTTTTAAAATAAACAGGAGTTCTGAGCACCTAGAAAGAATGAGGCAAGGTGGGAAGTCACTTTTCTCATGGATTTTTCACCAATAAAACTTGAGGTGAGCGCCTTGCCTCAGCTAGTCAAGTGCTCAGCTGTAATTTAACCATATTGTTCTGAGATATATCCTGTCTCCATCTCTCTGCCACCTGGGGTGCCCTGACCTCTCAGACTTTAACTCTGGCATCAGTGCACCTGTTCTGCCACCGGCCCCACTGCCGGTCTCCTATTACTCTCATCCCAAATCCTGAGGCTGCCTTGGTTTGAATCTTTCTGTTTTATCTTCAGCTATTACAGAACATTCTCCTCTCTCTCCTTGTTTTTCTCTCTAAATATTTATTTCTATCTAATTTTCTTTTGGTACTAGGGATGAAACCCAGGGGCATGGTATGTCTGAACTACACTACCAATCCTTTTTATTTTTTTTTATTATTTTTATCTTGAAACGGTGTCTTGCTAAGTTGCAGAGGTTGGCCTCGAACCTGTGATCCTCCTGTCTCAGCCTCCTAAGTACTTAGATGATAGATATATGTCACTACACCCAGCTATTTCTAATTTAAATCTAAATATATATTTATATCTAAATAGATGATATGCATCATATATAATGTATGTATATAATACATATATAGATTTAGATGTGTCAACACAAATTGGCTATGTCCCTGATTCCCTTTTGTGTTCTGACAGTGGGAAAGGCATGACTTCCCAACTCCATTTCCATATGCCAAGAGATGCCAGTCACCAAACTACTTTAGCACTTATTAGCAATTATCAAAAGGCATGCATGTGGATTCTTTGGCTGTCACCAATTTTCAAATGTCATACATCTTGCAGTCTCCTTTTCCGATGCTGGAGACATTGGGGTGCGACATGAGACAGCCAGGATGATCAGTCATCTCTCCATAGTCCCATATTTGGCTCTTATGACGTCTGACTTTGGCACTTCTCAGGGAAACACCAACCAATATGGAATCTGCAAAGGTGCTGGAGCACTTGAAAATATTAAATGCCAAGCTAGTAGTTCCCAAGGTGTCCCTGGTCCAGCAGTCTCAGTCTCACCTAGAGATCTGTCAGAGGTGTGGACTCTGGGGCCCCACTCAAGACCTAGTGAGTCACAAACTCTGCATCAGAGCCCAGCAGTATAACATTGGACAAGATCTCCAGCTGGTCAAGATCACTTGATGCATGCTCAAGTGTGGAAGCCACTGGTCCAAGACAGGGTTTGGCACTAACCATTCTTCACTTTCATAATTAAAGATGACGAGGAGTTGCCCACATACCTATTGAACTTGTTAACCATCCTGGAGCAAGGGGGATAAACTGAAGTCAGGGCCATGGCTTGGACCCTGGACCCCAAGCCAATCATCCACCCACAGACATGTCAGATGGAGCATGAGATCCTCATCTATAAACCACTCAAGGCACATGTCCTTGGGAAGAAGGGTAACTAGATGTTCTTCTATGCCTGTGACAGTGTTTACTCCAGGATGTGAAGCCCTCCATACTGGGGCCCCAGGTTCCCATTTGTTCCTCCCACCCATAAGATGAGTAGGACATCAGTCTCCATCCCTTATTTTATTCTTCATTACATTTTCTCATTGGTTGGTAAAAAAAAATTAAGGCAACACCATATTTCCTTCAGAACCTTCCTCCCACCTCCAACCATCGACAGACCATACCTTTTAAACTACTTGGTTTAGGGAATTGCAGACCTCATGGGAAGGCAGGAAAAAGGGTGTTTCTAATCCACATCAGGCTCCTGGGTCCTTGAACTCAACAGGTAAGAGTTACCTAACTAGGATATTAATCCCATTGCCACCTAAGAGCACTCTTTTTGGGGGGGAACATCAGCCCAATGGGCTGATGGACCAGGACACACTGGGCAGAAATGGAGCTTCCAAATGGAGCTCTCCATTAAAAAGTTGAGTGAACTTGAACAAGACTCAGTTTTCTCATCTGTAAAATAGAGAGGACAATGTCTAGTTAAGAAGATGTGTATTATCCAGAATTCTTCAGACACATAGCCATAGGAGGAATGGATGGATAGACAGACAAAGATGAGTAAGGGCAGTCCACAGAATATATGGATGGATAGATGAGAGAAGACTTTTCATGGGAATTGGCCTATGTGATTATGGAGAACCAGGGAGGTTGCTAGTGCTGCTCAGTCCAAGACTGAAGGCTTCAAAAGCAAGAAAACTGAAAGTGTTATTCTCAGTCCAAGGTCAAAGGCCAAGAACCAGGGGTGAGAGAATTAGGAGAAGTGCAAGTCCCAGAGTCTGAAGGAATCCGGAGTTCTGATGTCCAAAGGCAGGAGAAGAAAGGATGTCCAAACTCGAGGAGAGAGAGAGAGAGAGAGACAGAGAGAGAGAGAGAGGGAGCATGAATGAATTCACCTTTTTTCTGCCTTTTTCCATCTTGGCCTCAGCCCAGATAGCTGAGGATTGGATGGTGCCCACCCATGTGGGGCGAGGATGGATCTTCCTATGACATAAACACCAATCTCTTCCGGAAACTCTCTCACAGATGCACTCAGGAACAATATTCATCAATCATCCAAGCATCCTTTAGTCCAGTCAAGTTAACATCCCAAATTAAATGTCACAGAGCAAGAAAGAACCAGAGAAAGGACATATGAAAGATTTGGCCACCGTGGTAGGAGCTTCATATTTTTCTCTCTCTTTCAAACTTTGTCAACCAGAATATAATGGTGGTTAATTTGGTTGAACTATTTCCCAATATATCCTCACATGGAGCAAACACCCAACCCTAACAGAAGCAATCATTTCTTCATTTATTTTCCAGCCTGCTCACCATCCACCTATCACCCATCCTTTTGGCCATCTTAAAAGTAGGGACCATTTACCATGTGCCCATGAAATCTCAAAGACAGGGACGCAAGTGAAAATTCTCCTCTCCCACCCCTACCATTAAGATCCTCTCTTCCCTTCACAGTACATCTCTATTCCCTCCTCTCCTAGATTCCTAGAATTTATCTTCCTTTCTCTGCACTCAGCAACTGAGATCTCTAATGAAAGTAGAATGGTCATAATTAACATTTTAAGATATTTATCCTGTACCTCTTCCTTCCCTACTCAAATTCATTAATTTCATCCTCCTTCTCTCCCCGTCTTTGTCCTGCTCTTCATCTCCATGTCTCCTCTCTTTTTTCCTCATGACATTTAGTAGAGTGCTCTGAATTGAGTAGGCCCTCAACTTCTGATCTTATGAAGTTATTTATTTATTTATTTAGTTAGTTAGTTATTGTGGTACTGGGGATTGAACCCAGGGACAGTCTATCTCCAAGCAACACCCCATGCCATATTTTATTCTTTTATGTTGAAACAAGGTATCACTAAGTTTCTAAAACTGACCACAAACCTGCAATCTTCCTGTCTCAGCCTCCCAAGTACTGGGATAACAAGCATTTGACAACCATGCCCAGCTATGAAGTTGATTTAACAACCAAGGAATGGGGTTTTCTTCCTGGACTGAAGAAACTGGCAATCTGGTTGAAAAAGTCCAAATATGAACTCTTTCAAGTTGGTTTTCCTCTTTCCTAGGACTCTTTTTTTGCAATTATTGCCCATAATCCATTTAAAATTTTTCCAAAGTCTTTCATAGCTATAGCTTTACTTTAGGTCTGAGGTGCTTCATTTTTCTTTAAAAAGCATGTATATTGAAAGTTAAAGCATAGAGATGGATGCAGAAGTTTTGAAGATTACTTACAATAGCAAACCTTAAAGCTGGTGTAGTTTCAAGAACCCCAAGTGTCTGTAGTTTCCCCCACCCACCCGAGGTCCACTGATACACTGAAATGAAGTGTTCATACCATTTGGCTACTTTAGTAAATGTTTATCCAACCAGTAAATGGAAGATTGATAATATCAGATAATAGTTTGGGGAGCAGTAGGTTTTATTTGTGGAATTTAACAAATATTCACTTCTTATGGAGTGGGATCAGAGCTCACTCTTGTGCCTTTTGGGACACAATTTCTGTCTGGAAATCTCCCCGGGGAAGAGAATTTGGGGGGCATCCACATCCTGCTTTGTCTGCTGTACGTGATCACCTTCTGTCCACAGGCTGGGTCTCCTGCAGTCGGGCACAGCAGATGCCAGATGAATCAAGACAGACCCCAAGTTTCACGTCCCTCCACTCCCACCCAGCGCACCAGCCCAACAGAAATCTGTGCTGTTTCTGAAGAGCACCCTGCATTTGCACATATGGTTTTGACGTTCTAAAATATTTTTGTCTCCTTTATTTGACTATTT
Source organism: Glis glis (assembly GCA_004027185.1). Taxonomy (NCBI): domain Eukaryota; kingdom Metazoa; phylum Chordata; class Mammalia; order Rodentia; family Gliridae; genus Glis; species Glis glis. The sequence goes on along the minus strand of PVJS01001352.1, from coordinate 5,942 downwards.
CATACTTGGTCTTTAAGACACTGTGGAGGAGTCCTTCCCTTCAGGGAACCTTCCGGCACCCGCCCTCCCACCCCAGCCTGTCCTCAGGATCCCTGGCATCTTCTGTAGCTGTTGTCACACCCCGCACTGTCTGTGTTTAAATTTATGTCCATCCAACTGGACTGTGAACTCTGGAGAACGTGGCCCTCCAGTCACCTTATCCCTGGCAAATCGTTATTCTTTTATTTTTAATTGTGGCAAAATACACATAACATAACACTTACCACCCTAACTATGTTAAAATGTACAGTAAATATATTCGCATTGTTTTACAACCAATCTTCAGAGCTTTTTCATCTTGCAATACTAAAACGTGGTACCGTTTAAAGAACAATTCTCCATTCCTGCCTCCTCCGGCCCATGAAACCATCATTCTGTTCTCTGTCTTTATGAATTTGACTGCTCTAACTACCACATATAAGTGAAATCACACAGTACATGTCTTTTTTGATTGGCTTACTTTACTTAACATAATGGTCACAAGGTTCACACATGTCGTAGCAGGTGTCAGAATTTTCTTTCCTTTTTCCATACCTGGATTTTTGTTTATCCATGTATCAGTGAATGGACACTTGAGTTGCTTCTATTTTTTGTATGTTTTGAATAATGCTGCAATAAGATGCCTCTTCAACACCCCAATTTTAATTCCTTGGGGTGTATATCCAGAAATGGTATTGATGTGCTCCACCCATGGCAAGCATGATTCTTTATTTTTGAGAAACTGATATGCTGTGTTTGGTGGTAGGTGCAACATTTTACCTTTCCATGAAGAGTATGCAGCTCCCAATCCCCACATCTTGGGCAACACTTGCTATTTCCTGTTTTCTTGACAGTAGCCAACCTACTGAGAGTGAAGTGGTATCTCTGGCAAGTTTTTAACGAATAATGAATGTGGGTCCAAGAAGAGAGTTTTCAAATTCGAATCTGGTGACATTCCAATGTCCATTTTCAGAATGGATGGAAGAGGACAAAACTTTGGCCAAAGATGGCTTTTTTTTTTTTTTTTTTGCGGTACTAGGGATTGAACCCAGGGGCATTCAACCTCCGCGCTACACCCCCAGCCCTATTTTTTTATACTTTATTTCCAAACCGGGTCTCATGAAGTTTTGGAGGGCCTCACTAGGCAGAGAGAGAGAGAGAGACAGGGAGAGAGAGAGAGAGAGAGAGCGAGAGCCAAGGCTGGCCACGAACCCGGATCCTCCAGTCTCTGCCTCCCAAAGTACTGGAATTACAAGCGTGCATCATCACACCTGGCTCAAAGATGGCTTTTCATTATGCACTGGGGTTTCCAAGCTCAACACCCCCATTTGAGAGATCCATGTTGTCACACATTCCAAGGACCCTATGTGACAGATGAGCCTGGCCTTCCCACTGTTGGCATGTTGATATGTGAGCCCAGGCGATTCTCAGCTGCCCACCCCTGCTCTGCAAATCTCCCTTCTCCTGTCATCATTTCCTTCATGCTTTGTGTCACTGTGTACTGTGGTTTCATGGAGTGAATGTATCTAGCTAGAAAGTTGTTATAGTTAGCTATAAAATGTCCCCTTAACAGCTCATTTATTAGCCGGGTGTGGTGGCACATGCTTGTAATCCCAGTACTTTGGGAGGCGGAGACCGGAGGATCTGGGTTCGTGGCCAGCCTCAGCTCTCTCTCTCTCTCTCTCTACTTAGTGAAGCCCTCCGCAACTTCGTGAGACCTGGTTTCAAAATAAAGTATAAAAAACAGGGCTGGGGGTGTAGCGCGGAGGTAGAATGCCCCTGTGTTCAATCCCTGGTACAACAACAAAAAAAGCTCATTTATTAATGTTTCAAGCTGATATAATTGAGTCATGAGGGTTGTAATCCAAGCCATGGATAAATCCATTATAATGGATTTATCTGGGCGGTGACCTAGGCCAGTAGAGTGTGGCTAGAGATGGGTCCATGGAGTGCAGCCTTGGGGATTACATAAATGGTTCCTCCTGCCCTGCTCTCTCTTGCTTCTGGCCTCCAGGATGTGAGGAGTAGCCCATGTGCTCTCCCTCTCTCTGCCTCCCACCACCATGCCTTGAGACCCACAGTCCCCAACCTCATAGGAACTGAACCTAAAACTATAAGAAAATAAATCTTCTTTCCTCTAAATTACATGGTCAATCTTTTAGATTATAGCTGCAAGAATTCTGACCAGAACAAAAGTGAAAGCCAGGATCATATAAGAACAACTCAAACGTCACTCCCTTTACCCTGAGAATATCTTCTCTCAATATGCAACTGTCCCCCAAACTACTGCCCAGCCTCCCTTCCCCACTACATTTCATCTCGTTTTGTAGACTTTTAATAAGAGTTTGCTGTAAGAGTTTGGGATGGAAGACAGAGTCCCAAGCACTTTGCACATCTTAAATTACTTATCGTTTACAAAAAACGTATGAAACTGTTATCATCATTATCATCATCTTCATTATGGCCATTACTTTATAGATGAGAAATGGGTGCAAAGGGGGTGAGCAACCTGCTCAAGGAAACACAGTTACAAATGGGCACAGCCAAGACTCAAACACAGGCAGGCTGGCTTGAGAGTTGGTTCTCTTAATCACTGCACTCTACTGATGAGATACCCCAACTCTCTTCTGTTTTCATTTTTCTATTCTTCACCAACATTCTTGAAAGAAACACTTTTACTTGCTCCTTTTATTTCCTTACCTCCATTTGCTCTTCATGCAACGGTGATGTAGCTGTAGCCACAGTCTCAACTTCTCCCTTTGTCTTCCATAACAATGCCTAGCCTGTGATCTGCACACCAGCCCAGTGGTCATCACTATCTGTGTTTCTGAGAGTTCATGCACAATCAACATGCCAGAAGCTGAGGCCACTGTTTCCTCCTCCACCTGCTGATTTTTTTCTATCCCACGTCTCAGAATGGTACTGTGCACACATAAACCAGGCATCCCACCTCAGCCTCAAGCCCTTCTTCCTGATGATGTCAAGACTGAGGCTAATGAACTTCAACTTTGCAATGTAACCATTTCCTTCCCTTGTTAGTTTTTCAGTCTTTCCCTCTCATCTCTAGAGCAGACTGAAATTCAGCAGGCTTAAATGATCATGGATTGTTACTCTCCACCCTATCTCCTTCCCTAAACACAGGCACTGATTCAGATCTGAGATTTCCATCCTTTGGGAACACATAGAAGAAGACGTCTACCAAGGATGCATGCCTATCCAGATGTGCCTGCAAAGGGAGGACCATGGCAGTCTACCATTTTCCTGGCTTGGAAAGGTCCTCTACTTGAAGACAGTAGGGTGGGATGGAATTGACACTTCTTGGGGCATCAAGAGCTTGTTCTAACCCCACTCTGTTACTGTACGCAGCTGAGAAAAGGCCAGCAGGACATCTGAGTTGTCTCACATTCTGTTCTAGTTTCTGTAAAACACTGACTCTAACTCTCCTGAATGGTGCTCCGGGGTTTTCAGCCAAGTGTTTTGTGAATTTCCAGGGAACCCCTAAGGGTGAGGGGTTTCTTTCTCCTCGACAGTCTGCAGACTATGGCCACCCTTCCATCAGGGATCATGCCAAGCACAATGCAGGTGGAACAGTGGATTTTCCTTTCCCCTTCTCCTAATAGCACTTCTTAGTTAAGAGGGTAACTAAAGAACACGGGGATTCCCTGAGACCTTTCCTCTTTTGATGGAGACATGCCTTCTGTGCCTCCCACATCCCCTCATTCAGTTAGGGCACTTAAAGAGTAGCAGACATGTGAGTCCCTGACCCTGAAGGTCACCCTATAGGCCTCAGCCAGCCCCTGTTCTCCTCCTCCTCATTCCCACCAGGTCCAATCCTTGGTAATCCTTCAGGCCAGTTCAGATTAAGCCATTGCTATGAACTGGATTGTTGTCTGCCCTAATTCATATGTTGAAGCCCTAATCCCCAATGTGATGGGATGGTATTCAAAGATAGGACAGTAGGCAGGTAATTGGGATTAAATGAGGCAATAAGTGTAGGGTCCTCATGATGGGATTAGTGCCCTTATAGAAACTGACAATAGAGTGCAGTCTCTCTATCTATCTCTATCATCTCTATCTCTATCTCTATCTCTATCTCTATCTCTATCTCTATTTCTATCATCTCTATCTCTATCTATCTCCCTCCCTCCACACAAATACACCAAGGAAAGGTCATATGGTCTTATAAACACACAGAAAAATTGTATCTGTCTATAAGGGAGGAAAAAGGCCCTCACCCAGACCTGACTATGCTAGCACCTTGCAGGTGGACTTTTAGCTGTTGTTTAAGTCACCCATTGTTTGGTATTTTGTTACAGCATCCCAGGCTTGCTGAGAAAGTCTCCATTCTCTTTCAAAACTAAATACACCAATGTAGAAGACCATGTATTATTCCACAAAAGTCCCTATAGGATGTATTTTGAACTTATGAGTCACAAAGATTTGTATGCCTGCTCTCTGCTGGCCACTGTGCTAGAGGATACCAAGTCAAATCCCCAAGCAAGAGCCCTGCCTCCTGAGAGTCAGGGCTGATGATACACTGAATGCCAGTTAAATGCCTCCATGGTATAAAGGACCTGATTTACAGGAGTTACTTAGTAAGTTTGTTTGATTGAGAGACAATCTTGAAAGCCTGTATAAAAAGGGTTTTTTAATATTAAAGTTTAGAGAAATAGAGTTTGGGTAAACAGAAAGTTAGAGGACACAATCCTTCAAGCCTTCCTTCATTCTGACACCAAGTTCAAGATTAGGGGGCCTCCAAAACCTCTTCTAGTTTTGGTAATTTCCCATAAGAACGCACAGGACTGTTACATCACAGTTGTAGTTTATTATAGCTGAAGAATATTGTTATAGTTTGGGTCTAGATGGCCCTCCCAAAACTTTTGTGTTGAAAACATGTCCCCCTAATGTGGCAAGGCTTACAGGTGGGGCATGGCTGGTGGAGGTGGGTCACTGAGGGTGTGGCTTTGAGAACTATATCTGTCCCTGCTGCTTCCTCTTTCTCTCTGCTTCCTGGACACCATGGAGTGAGAGTGGCTTTTCCTCCTCTGCCATGCCCTGAGGCTCTGCCACCAAGCTGCTTCTGCCTTGGAGCCAGCCAACCATAGACTGAAACCTTAAATCCATGAGCTAAATAAACCTTTCTTCCTCTAGGTTGTGCTTGTTAGGTATTTTGGTCACAGCAATGGAAAAGCTGGCTAAAACAGATCCTGATTAAAATCAGCCAAAAGAAAAGATGTATAGGACAGAGTCTGTGAGGGTTTTGAAAACAAAAGCTTTCTATGTTCTTTCCCCTTGGAGTGAGTTCATCTCACACCCAACATCTACATATGAGAGGCAGGAAGGATCTAAGCCAGGGCAGTTAGTCTGAGCCTCACTGCTCAGTTTTATCAGACTTCTTTTTGTAGGATTGATTAATTGATTAATCACCACATCATTGATTTCACCATCCACATGGACAGCTCCACTCTAAGTTGTTCCTCTGGTATAATCAGGTGACATGTGAGACTGTCAGGTGACTCTTGGGTGTTGGGCCCACCTTCAGCCAACAAAGACCTTATCAGGTATGAAATGGATTACCTCCAAGAAGCCAAGGACCAAAGCCAAGCCTGTCTTTGGGTAAGGCCGAATGCTTTACGCCATACCCCAGAGAAAACTGCAGGAGCCCACAGGTAGAGAATGCAGGCAAACTATGGCACAGCCTGGGGAGTGCAAACAGTAGCGGAGTACTATACTCAGTGGCAGACAGATTGAGCCTTGAGCTGCAGCTCAGCACTTACTACCTGTGAACATCTAGACTGGCCACTTAATTTCCTTCTAACTTGGCTTCCTTATCTATGAAATGGGGAAATGGTCATATATTATATTGGGAATTTAACTTTGTGTGTGTGTGTGAGTGTGTGTGTGTGTGAGTGTGTGTGTGTGTG